>JASANB010001184.1:0-59526 GCA_030248155.1 Sabatieria punctata
AAGCAGTGTGGTGCATTTTGAAAATTTGAAACTAGGTAAAGTAATACTAGGTAAAGTTGTCACATAAAAAACTAGGTAAAGTAATACTAGGTAAAGTTCTCAGCTAAGAAACTAGGTAAAGTAATACTAGGTAAAGCGCAGAAAAACTAGGTAATACTAGGTAAACCTCAACGCTCGAAATCAGATCAAAATATTATTTTTGGTTCAATAGAACAATGAGATGAAGTTAGCGGAGTTAAAATTTACGAAATTTGACACATTTCCAGTAAATAATTGTATTTTATTGATCAAATAAGTCAGAAATTCATTCTCTGGGCCACTGTAATCGTGGGAAAGCCGGAAATTTGAAGGTTTGCTGACTGAAAAAGCCAAATAAAACTGAAAATGTCAAACTAGGTAAACTTGTTTTACCTAGAAGTACCTAGTTATGTGGATTTAAAACTAGGTAAAGTAAAACTAGGTAAAATAGAGTTACCAGCAACTAGGTAAAGTAAATCTAGGTACTTTTTCCAAATAATAACTAGGTAATACTAGGTATACCTAGTTACCTAGTTACCTAGATAAAAAGTGCACCACACTGGGAGCAAGTGGCTGTGATACAACTGGCTGTGGACAAAGCGACCGCAGGAGCAAGTGACTGTGATACAACTGGCTGTGGACAAAGCGACCGCAGGAGCAAATGGCTGTGATATAACTGGGTGTGGACAAAGTGACCAGAGGAGCAAGTGGCTGTGATACAGCTGGCCATAGACAAAGCGACTGGGAGCAAGCAGCTGTGATACTGTACAGCTAGCCATAGACAAAGCGACTGGGAGCAAGTGGCTGTGATACAACTGGCTGTGGACAAAGCGACAGGAGGAGCAAATGGCTGGGCTGTGATACAACTGGCTATGGACAATGGCTGTACAACTGGCTGTGGACAAACGACTGGAGGAGCAAGTTTAGAGATGAAACAAATGAAGACGAAATGGATGAAGCTAGGGATCAGGTGACGAATCTGTATCAATATGCTATATGTATGTACAGTTGTTTGTATTTGGCATGGATTTCTATAGAAATCCATTTCTTTTGTATGTTTGGGGGTACGGTAAGCTAATAAAATTTCAGGTACCGTACCCCCATAGGCATGTGATGCTTGCATTCAGCATGACATGTCTTTCGAATTTTTGGGTGCACAAACTAATAAAATTTCATGTAGTGCACCCGAACGGATTTCAGGTCAGTATTCTACAAATATGATGTGCTAAAAAGTATGTCTTGAAGAACCATGCAACAAAAGATTGCACGCACGCACGCACGCACGCACGCACGCACGCACGCACGCACGCACGCACGCACGCACGCACGCACGCACGCACGCACGCACGCACGCACGCACGCACGCACGCACGCACGCACGCACGCACGCACGCACGCACGTGCAGACGCACTCGCGCACACAAACACACGTGTGCCCTTGCTGACTCATCATAAACAAACACACTCAACACATCCATGCATGCACAGTCAACACAACCATTCACTCACACAAACATACAAACATGTTTGTGCTGCACCAAACTTTTCAAGGCCCACAAACTCAAAATGATCGGTTTTCTTTCATCGATTTTATTTGTGGATTTGTAACTCCTTTGCGACGACCATAAAATTCACAGGAACAGCAGCTGATTCGCCTGAAATTCGTAATGACTCATTCGAATCGACGCTAATTCTCAAAAATTTTTGGTCGTTCCAACAATGTTCCATGTATAAAAAAGTTTATTTTCGTAGGATTTTGACCATTTCGAAAAGCAGTACCAGCGAATTTTGACCTGCATTACTTGGAAACTTAATTACCTAAGTTCTTCATCCAAGTTGACAGTTGTCTCTCTGGACCTTGAGGTTGAGTTTCCTCCAAGGAGAATGTTGGATGTTGGTGCCTCAACAGGATCGTCATCCTCTTCAACTCCATAGCGTGGGCGAAGTTGTTCGATGTGGCTGCACTAAGTTGCAGCTCTTGGGAACACACGAACGTTTACTGAACAAGTTCCAAACACTTTGGTAACCACAGCTGCTTCTAGACATAGTGGTTTATGCTGCAAAGCTGTGCTAGAGTTGGTCTAGGGCATAAAGCTGCACCCAGGGAACCGAAAGCTGGTGACAGTGAGTAGGTAAAATGGGAACCAACTGGATCTGCCATTGCACCAAAAGCCGCAAAGCATGCCGCGTTGGAGGAGAACATCGACGACGTCAGGAACTATCTGAGAAACCAACTATGCAAGGAGTCCTCCACCGCCGGGCCGTCGGGAGCTGACAGCACCATGACGTCAACACGCCAGGCGCTCTCTTAGTGACTGGCACCCAACAGTATGGCTAGGACGTGGCTGGGCAGTGAAAGAAGGGCAAACATCCGAGATGACGAATTATGGGGATTACGAAATGGACCGCATAGGTCTGATCGTAGGGTCGTAAGGCACATTAGATCGGATCAAAGAATTTTGCACCACAAATTCTTAGTACTCTAAAAATTACCTAAAAATCCCAATTTTTAACTCTCATGGGTGCGAAAGAATTACCTAAAAATCCCAATTTTTAACTCTCATGGGTGCGAAAGAAATTAAAGTTCGAAATTTTTGTCCCATAGTTAAGGAAGCCGAATTTCCCGGCCTTATATCTTGGGAATGGAGCGTCCAATTGGGAACTGCTTTGGAGTATTCAATAACTCATCAAACAGTATTAGTGTACCAACTCACAGTTTTCTCTAAGCCAAACTTGGAATTTTTGGTCTGAATAGGGCAAAGGGCCAAGACTCGATCGATTCAGACACTGATTGATTGATTGATTGTAGGGGCGGGATAGGAATACCCCTAGCGTAGGCCACCCATGGGCCCATCACGCAAACCCCATAGAAGTCGTAGAACTTAATGGTGAGCTAGAGGTCAGGGAATCTCCTAGATTCTTTGATGAATCTCAGGAGATCTCTGAGCTCACAACTTCTAATATCCTCAGGTGACATAATGTCACCCGCTAGGGTACGCCTTCGAATTGCAACTAAGGCAAAGCATTGTCCTAGAAAGTGAAAGGCGGTTTCTTCTTCCACACAAAGCGCACAGAGAGAGTCCGCCGCCACTCCAATAGTCCTTAGGTGCTTATTAAGTCCACAATGGCTAGTAAGCACACCTACCACTATTCTAAAACATTGCGAGGAAGTTGCAAGAGCTTATGCCTGGTCTTTAGACTTGGGCCTGGATTCAGACACTTACTCTTAGTCTTAAAGCAAAAATAGGCTTTTTTGCACGCAAAGCAAAAATACATTGTATAGGGTTTTTAACCGGTATTTTTGCAGTTCAGACATGATTTTTAGTCATCAAAAAAACCCAGTTTTGAGCCCAAAAAGATCGCTGAAACCCACTTTTCGACACCAAAAATGTCGCTGAAGCCATTTGGATCAGAAAAATTCTCCCAACCGAAAACCTATTCATGTATTGTATGTAGATACGCGCGTTGATACTGTTAGAAGTGGCACGAAAACCGTTGCGGTACGTGCAGTTCTGATATAAATATGGCATTACCCTGTGAACCAGTTCGCTGCGTTTAGTACCCCCTTTACATAGCCTTAAACGGTTACGAAGCACTCTTCGGTCAGTTGCAGCTGTTTATAACTTAACCGGAACATCTAAAGACTTCAGTGCAATTTTGACTAACTGGTGTGTATCTTCACCACCAAACTTTCCGAAACATTATTCTAGTCTTCTGCGGCTCTCGAACGTTCACAATGTCATGCGATTTATTTCAACAGACTGCAGGTAATAATCAAGGAAGCATAACAGATGAGTGTAATTGGAACTGGATCATGTTAAAGATAAAGTAAGACATAAAAGAAAGGAAGAGTCAAAATGAGAGTTAAATGGTTGAGTTTTGTTCGTCGCTCCGACTCATCGGTTCATGACAGCCAAAGCAGACATCAAGCGGGGTGTCGAGGTGTTTCTGGTAGAGGGCCCAGTTCATGCACTCCGTACTGCTGGCATCCACCGACGCATTCTCATAGCCCAGCATGTACTCGATGAAGGGCAAGTTGACATCGGTCTCCCCTGTTGCTCGCTGATCCGTCTGCAGCTCTCGTCTCACGCCCTCCAGCATCCGCACACACTGAGAACACAGGTCGAAGGAGAAGAAAGAGCGGTTGTTGCCGGTCGAACTCTGACTGTGCTCGCCGTGCAGCTCAGAGAAACTGAAGCTCCTGCTGCGCGTCAGTGCGTGTTCCTCGCGATTCTGCAACTGCCCGATGAGATGGCGTTGCAGCGTGTTGGCTGCCGTCGACAAGCCTGCGCCTTGGTCTGACAGGTCGCTGCCGGTTCGTTCGTAGACGGTGGTCACGTCGTCGCTGCACCAGTCCGGACCCTGGTCAGGCACCACTTCTTGGAAGGCAGACGTGCTTGAGCGAGTGACTGTTGGCTGTTGAGACGGCGCTTCTTCTTGATTGGTCGAGAGTGCTGTGTAGAGGGGAGTTGGTTTGACTATGGCCGGCCTTTCTTCTGAACTACTGACACCACCGGTAAAGGACATAATTGCCAAGATCAGATTGCGACCCACTAAACAGAATTTTTACTTAAGAATATAAACGGCAGAGAAAACTGACGCCGGTAGAATGAGTGAGCGAATTTCTGAGCCCAGAAGAGAAAGAAGAGCAGGAGTGCAATCCGTAAGATTCGAGAGCCCTCGGCAGTCGGTGGGTGGGTCTGCTGAGTGACTTTGGGAGGCGAAATCCAGGAAGTGAACCGGAGCGTTCGTGACAGACCCAGACAACGACGGAAACAGTCGGCAGTGGTTTCTGGGCGACAGACGGGTAAATCTGAGGAGTTCTGCTGGTACCAGTAGAAGACGTAAGAAGAACACAATACAAACAACACACAGAGCAGCACGCAAAAGAACGTAAAACGACGTGACATCACATTGTATGAAATTTGCATAGTTCGCTTTTCTGACTGTAGAACACTGTGCTTACAGAGAGACAAGTTATTCCCGAGCGAAATGGTAAACGCACCAGTCAAATGGCAGCTATAACGTTGGTCTTGACACAACGGATGCTAGACTAATTACATACTGTACATATGTATATATTAACTAAAATAGCAATAAATTACTGTAAAAGACCGTCATACATCTTTCCTCTAAGCCTTTGGTGGAAGATTGAACTCAATGTCGAACGAACACAGAGTACAGTACCTGCAGTGGGCTTAACTGACTTTTAGGGGTCCCTCCATTATACTTATATTAATTAATCACTTTCTTGCTTAGGTTTAGGACTTAGGAGTCAACTGAATACGGTACATAAAATTGAAATTTTTGTTAGGGATTCCTAAAAGTCAGTTTTGCCACCGCTGTAGCAACTGCAAATCTCAACGGATTTGAATGAATCCTATTTTAAATGAAAGATAAATAAATTCTTAAAAGATTGCTGAAATTTTCGTTAATGTGCTCTGCTTAGATCCTGAGATATGTATACTCCCTCATTAGGGACCCCTAAAAGTCAGTTTTGCCGAATAAATACTGATTCAGGATTGCTGCATCCCGTCCAAACACCTCAACAACGCATCAGTTTTTTATTAAGCAGGGCCTGGGCCCGTATTCATAAAAATATCCTAAAAGCTTAGGACAACCTAAGGCGCTTAGGACGTCCTATTTGGCCATAGGATATCCTACGAGTATGACATCCTACGCCGTATGATAGGATTATTCATAAAACAGTTTAGGATATCATACTCGTAGGAAATCCTAAGCGCCTTTTATTAGCGGTTTGAGCCACCGCCACGCGACATGTTTAGGAGGGAAATTCAAATCTGACTCATGTTTTGTTGTTGGCACCGACCGGAAGCCCAAGTTTGAGTCTAGAAGTAATCATTTCTGTTCTGTAACCGTAATTTTGCCGTTTTTTCAATAATACAGAGCAAACGGGTATGAAAGTAAAAAGCTAAGAACACTTCATTTTCAATTTTAACATGACTTTTTAAATGTTTACTACTAATTTCAAGTTTATAATTATGTTTTCTAGTCGAGATATTGGTAGACAGGCAACCAAGAGTGTTTATCGCATGCAACGCACGCTAAAACCTACGTCCTAAGCGGCCGTAGGTAGCTCGCGACCTACCTAAGGTTTTCGTCCTACGCCGTAGGATTTCCTAAGAGCGGCCATCCTAAGCAAAGTTTTATGAATTGTCCTACGGCCCGCGCGGCGTCCTAAACGGCCAGATTTAGGAAATCCTACGTCCTAAATTGTTTTATGAATACGGGCCCTGCAGTGTATGCAGTCTTCAGGCTTTCATATAAAACTGATGCGTTGTTGAGGTGTTTGGACGGGACGCAGCAATCCTGAATCAGTATTTATTCAAGGAAAGAATGCAGTTAACCGGTCTCGGCACTATTTATACAGTAGCTGGTCTGAACTCTCAGAATGTGTGTGTGGTCTGCCTTTTAGAAACACAATGCCATACTGAACGTTTTATTTGTTTCGACGCAGGTTTAGGAATTTTGGATTAAAGCGATTATTGGCAAATTGGTCGGGAACAGCAACAGTCGCATATTGAAAGCACCATCTTGGAGAAAAAAGGGTGTGTTCAAACATCAGACCTTGAACGTTTCTGTTTAGTAATCAGACGGCTGGGCTGGTACAGAGTTCTGTTTAGCCAGCCCGAGAGTCAGTCGAGATATAAATAACAACATTAACGACGAGAAAAGAGCGGGTTGCATTCTGTTTTTCGTTGTGTTTGCGTAAAAACCTTTCCTTCAATCGAAACACCACCCATCCGTGCAATCATCAACAAATATGGTACGTCTTCTATTATTTTATTTTTTACGAACAATCGCAATTTTTGTTTGAACCATACATGGGCGGGGGGGGTAAGGGGGGTATACCCCTCCCCCTCGGCCGGCCATACCCCCCCTCGGCCGTCCATACCACCCCCTCGGCCTTCCACCCCCCCCTCCCGGAGGGAGAAAATTTCGCTTATTTAAGGCAAAATATGCGTTTTTTGCCTTTTTTCGGGGGGGGGGGGACCCCCCCCCCCGAGGTCTCAACCCCCCACCCCCCCTCCAGATTTTTCCGGCCCATGTATGGTTTGAACTGAAATGAAAGATAGGTTAGTGGAAGAATGATGAGTTAGTAATACCTACACAGATACAGGTACCTTCTCTTCATCGTAATTACGTTGAAAATTTAGCATTGCCAAAAATGACGGTGGTGCGCAATTAAAAAATAAAGCACGACACTGCTGCATGGCCTAATTTAAGCGTTTATTGTGTTGCCTCAATTGAGGCGAGGCGATTGTAATCCTAGACTGCACTAGTTCGTACAACCCTCCTTTCGGTAAATGTCTAGTTTCCGGGCGTAAAATCAGGAACCATCCCCAGATAAAAATTAATTCTTTTAATGATCATAACTTATTATAAATTAACAAGTTTTATCGATAAATATCGATTATCGATTATTTTTTGGCAAAATTCCAAAATCGTCCAAAATGGTCATGTTATATATCATTCTTCTTCTTTTATTCAGCGGATTGCCTCGGCAATACAGCGTCCTCAGGAGGACATGCGAAGTACGCCAATAAAACTGAATTAAACAACGAAAACACATCACACGCGAACTAAAACGTCATCTAAATATCGATCAGTCAGAGAAGAACTACACCACTTCTTAAAATTATACAGATCCAAGTGCACAATATCATCAGGCAACCTATTCCAAAATCTCGCACATAAAAAGAGAGCTTGGTTAGCGACGCAATCGAGAGTAGTGGCAGGAACAAAAACAGCCTTACTATTAGATAATCTATTACTGCGTCTGACATTCTGGGTGGCAAGTAACAGAACAGTGCGGGGAGGGAGAACTCTGAGTCCGTGCACGTACTTATACGTAAGAAGCAAGCAATGGATCAAATACAATACGTACAGCGGGCGGATTTTAAATTTCTCAAGTAGAACAGTGTAAGACCTGACACTTCTCAAGCTTGGCTTTGTCTATTTCAAATTTAGGGCAAGACACTGGAAAGGCGTACACAAGGGACGGCAGAACAACCTTCTTATACACTTGAACACACCTGAGGCAGTACACGATTCGTAGCTCTAGCCAATGCGTCAACAGAACTTTTTGCAATCATTTGAAAGCCCTTCGCCTGACCACTCTAATGATCACTAAATCAGCATAGGGCACGCCCCGGGAGGCCTGTTTTGCCAAATATAAAAGTACTCCTAGAGACGCATGAGTAGGGATGGGACCGGTATAAAAATACCGTATACCGTATAGTGTTTTCGATACCGTATACCGTATAGTATGCTGCAAACGCTTTAAAACACCCAGTTACGCTAGTATATCGCCAAGTTCTGGTCAAAAACATAAAATTATTTTTTGTGGTCGGCCTTTCCTGTGAAAAACACGGCTATTTTTTATTGTTATTTGTTTTGTAAGTAGTGCTGTCTGTTTATTTAAAGTTTTGAAGCTGAGCCGACAATATATTGAATTTATTTTGAATTATGCCTATTGTAAATATCAACTGTATTTTGGTTGGACAGATTTGCTTCGCTTCAAATTAGTGAAATGCTAACCACAGATATTTGATTTTATTCAAAAGCAAAATTGCAGGTTTGTCAACATTTGACAAGTACTTGTAAAATATCACATTTTCCATTTCTAGGAAGCCAAAAAACTGCCATAAAGGTAGATTTTTGTGTTTTTCTAACCGATAACATTGTTTACAAAACCAAAAAACAGTACTGGCACCTTTAAAAGCGCGAAAATGACATGAATTTACTGCAAAAATCTGGCTGATTCCGTTTTAACAACTATACGGTATTATACGGTATAAAAAATACCGTATACCGTATAATACCGTATAGCCAAAAATACCGTATAATACCGTATGATACCGTATAATACCGTATACCGGTCCCATCCCTACGCATGAGTATAGGCACGCTCCGGAGGGCCTGATTTAAAAACATAAAAGTACCCCTAGGGGACGCATCGGTATAGGGCACGCTCCAGAGGGCCTGTTTTAAAAACATAAAAGTACCCCTAGGGGACGCATCAGTATAGTGATAAGTACCCCTAGGCGTATTTTTATATTTGGAAAACAGGCCCTCCAGAGCGTGCCTATACTGATGCCTCCCCTAGGGGTACTTTTATATTTGGAAAACAGGCCCTCCGGAGCGTGCCTACACTGATGCGTCCCTTAGGGGTACTTTTATATTTGGAAAACAGGCCCTCCAGAGCGTGCCTATACTGATGCGCCCCTAAGGGTACTTTTATATTTGGAAAACATGCCCCCGGCTTTCATATATAATTTTGGACGATTTTGGAATTTTGCCAAAAAATAATCGATAATCGATATTTATCGATGAAACTTGTTATTTTATAATTAGTTATGATCATTAAAAGTATTTATTTCAATCTGGGGTCGGTTCCTGATTTTACGCCCGGAAACTATACATTTACACTGCTTTCTGTGTACAAGGGACAACCCCCGTGTTTTAGACAATGCCAAAAAATATTTTCATTAGGTTTACAATGACGGAGTCAGAGGGAGTCTGACCCCACCCGACTTAGGGCAGCCCCCGATCGGGATGGCACAACTTTAGCTGGATGGAATTATTATTAGAAGAAAGCTTGCATCTCTAAAGAGCAGCCAAATTATGGGTGTTAAGCGAGAGTAGCAGAGTCAGATAACTTTACGAGGACTCCGGGCAAATTCTTTTTAACATGTCCTCTGAACGAGTATTCTGGTGGTTGTCTTTGCTAAGGAGCCAATTTTCAGTCTGATAGTGGCCGCTCACCTGGTCGAAGCGGAAGAGCAACTGGAGGAGGCGGAACCGTTAGGCAGAGGTACTACCACTTTTTTACTGGCGCATGCGTTTTTTCTTCAGGGGTGTAAAAATACTGGGAGTACATTGTACATATAACAGAGGTCGTAACCATACAGAGGTCGTGGTGTATGCTTGGTCCGAAGATGGGTTTGGGGTCGGTCAAAGATAAGGAAGATGAAAAGTGAACACCCGAATTTATTTTAGGATTATTTGCGTTTGCACTCAAATTTGTACTGAAATCGTGCCAAAACTTGGCAATGCCTGTATTTAAAAACTAATTCCGTATAGCTCTCTGGAGAGTGAGGGTGGGTGGGTGCAAGTCCTAGGCTGGCTGTTTCTGTCTGTCCCAATATATCCGCAGACATGGGCAAAGGGGCTGAATGGGGTTGATCCCCTCAAGCTCTGACCTACCCCCCTCAGGCTCCGCTACCTGCTCAGGAATGTTTAAGGAGAATCTTGTGGAGAATAATTAAGATGTCTAGATTACGTGTAAATGAGCTCAGAATAGCTTATTTTGACCTATTTTTGTGAAAAATAAGACTAAACAAACACCTTGATTTTAGTCAATCATCGGACTTTCTGCCTTACATCTCCTGAACCCCCGTCAGTATTTGAAAATTTACCACTCCTTCAGCCGAAATGGTAGCCCATGTCTGTATATGCGTGCGTGATATTTCTGTATCTCAGTTGCAACAAGTCATGGGCCAACATTTCGGCTTAGGGGTGTTGAATTCTGAAATCCTAAGGGGGTAATAGCAGCTGAGGGCGGGGTTAGTCAAGAAGTCCGATTTTTGGCTGAAATGTAGGTTTATTGGTTTGTTTTCGTTAAAATAGGCTAAATAACTATTGAGCTCATTTACGCCTAATTTATGCTTACTTTTATCATTATTTTTCTATACATCAAATTCTTCCAATAAATTTCTGAGGGAGTCGTCCTGAGAGGGGCATGTGAGAGCCTGAGGGGGATCAACTCCTTCAGCCTTCCCCTTTCCGGGAAGCCCAGTCCGCAAGGGCTATTACACGTAGTGTTGTTAGGCTCTTTTTTTAAAAAAAAAAGCTTTTTTTTGAAGGCCCATTTCGAAAATTTTTTATTTTATTCACAGTATGGAAATTTTGGGGGAAAATCGCTGAATTTAGCCTCAGATATACATTAGGAGTGCAGTTCTATCAATTTCTTGCCTATTCTAAGCCTAAAAATAGGTTTTGAAGGGCAGCAGCCACTCTGTGAGCAATGCTGCAGGTAGAATGTCGACTCTCAGGCTGTAACACTATGTTTGAACCAAAGTATCAGCTTTTGTATTTAAAGTTGCTTCTGATGCATCCTTGCATCTCCTACAAGCTATATTTGAGGTTAGGAAAAAATTTTGAAAAAAAAATTTCGAAATGAAAAATTTTCATAAAAAAAGCTTTTTTTTGGCTTTCAAAAAAAAATTTTTTTTTACAACTCTAATTACACGCCTGCCAAACCTGTCCACTCGTTCGGTGTACTTGGGGAGGCGAATAAAGTTAAACTTTGCCCATGTCTGCGTGCAACGACAGATCCAGTCGTTTCCCATTTACTTACGTACTTGCCATCACTGACTTCTCGTGGCCCGAGTTTGGCTTTATTAAGTGTACTTCCGGTCGCTCCGCCCCATTTCGACCTCACAATCAACCGGTCTCGCAGTTACCGGCGCCACCGTGACGCCTGCGATAGTATTACAGACTGCCAATGACCAAGACCAGACGTATAATTGCCCCTCAGCAATTTACCCCGTCATTTGGACTCTACCTCCTCCCTCAGGATTTTTATGGAATATTGTATAGAAAGATGTCGTGAAAACATTCTTTAATTTATAAAATGTTGTAAATGAGCTCAAAATAGTCTACTTTAACCAAATCTAACAAAATGCTTTCGAATGGATTAAAGTTTGATAATAATAATAATGCTAGAAACGTTGATTTGGCCAAAATTGGACTTTTTTGCTTGCCATCCCTCAACTCCTGCAGGATTTGAGAATTCTACGCTCTCTCAGCGGAAATGCGATAGCCCAAGTCAAGCTGTAAGGGAGCTGTAAGTCATTGTTTTGTTAGGAAGCCGGGAGCGTCGACGGCGTCCGGCCGCACTCGCACGACCAATGCAGCCAGTGGAGGAATGTGGCGTTTCTACACGGAAGATTCGACCGGTCTCAAAATGTGAGTCTCCGCTAACTTAGCTGTCTGTTTTTCCCGGCGGCAATCTGATTACCAGTCATTAAATGTTATTTACCATTCCTAAACTGAATTTGTGAAATTGTGCGGCTGTGATTTTGGATGTTGCCATTGTTTCAGAGGTCCGGTTCCGGTGTTGGTGATGAGTCTGGTCTTCATAGCGTCTGTGTTCCTGCTGCACATCTGGGGAAAGTACACACGATCCAACTGATTGCTGCGCTTTCCGTGCTGACAGCATAGGACGGTCGCATGCAGTTTGTTTCTTTCTGTTAAATTATGTCTGGCCGTATTTCTCATTCCGTCGTTGGATTTACAATTTCTCTGGATAGATGGCGCTTTTACCCAAGCCGACCTGTGCATACGTACTTTTGTTAATTTTGTGATACGGCCTGTTGTTATGGGTGGCGGGCTTCAACCGATCGTTGGCTATAAAATCGACTGTGTTCTGTGTTTCGGTCAGCAGCCGCCAGTTGGCGGTGAACGCGCATCCGGCGACGGTGGAGAAATTAGGCGCCGGCAACGGCAGACATGCACAAATCGGTCCAAATCGCATTACGGTCGGTGTTATCCCGGCCAGTTAGGCCCTTAGACAAGAATTTGACTGGCGCTAACCTTCCTCGAAGTTGCTCTCACGCCGACTGGCTTGTTGCATCTCTGCACTGCAATGATTTGGCGTAGCTGATGCGTCTTGCCACGCCCTTCTTGCTGGTCGCCCTGACCACTCGGGTGCTCTCGATGCTCGATGGTAAGCTGAGATCTTGTTGGCACTGAGCGGTGCATTGCGAGTGACAAGTGTGACCGTGTGTTGCGATGCGTGGTTCCTCGAGGAAGTACGGTTAGAGTGGTTCCCGTGCCGTTAGCAGAGAGGCCGTCGGCAACTATTTGCCACGGGCCATTGCGCGCACGTCTGTTTACCGAAAGAACGCACAGGTGTGAGGTAGAGGCGGCTCCCAAAGGGATCGGCAGGCTCATGCATGACTGCGTCAAAACTGTGCGCTTTTTCCCTACATCGATTTGGTTGATTCGTTGACTAGCGCATAAACAAATTAACGCTTGATCGAGTAAATGACAGGTGTAGTACGGTGGTTTTTATTGAGTGTGCCGTCTACGTCGTTGTATGCAGATCGGAGCTTGGTGTATTGCAGAGAGCAAAGTGCCGCAGCCGCCTCGCAATGTGCGTGTTGAAACAGACAGCACTAGCGCGCAGGTCTGGTGGGACCCGCCTGAAAATGCCGACGAGGTCAGAGTTCGCGGTTATACGGTGGCCTACGGTATCGGCACCCCTGTTTGGAGATTGGCAGTGGAAGGAATCGACGCCAACACCTTACAACTGGACGCGCTCGGTACTGCCCGACCGGCCTTCTCTTCTGTTGGTGTGTAGCTGTCTTACAGAACCGGACACCGAGTATGCGATGGCGCTGACTGCTTGGAACGACGCAGGTGACAGCGAGCCGTTCGTGGCTACGGTACGCACCAAACAAAAGAACAAATGGAGTGAGTAAATCATAGGTGCTTGTTACCTTATAATCGGCTGCTTTTAGAAGGTAATTTATTTGGCCCATTCCCTCCCACCGCTCTGTCGGCGCACGTGCTCTCCTCGAGCGAGATCAAGCTCAGTTGGCAGGACCAGGATGCCGGAGACAAACACACCAGACGCGTTTACACTGTCAAGTTAGCTTTTCTCTCTGCGACCTCCTCACCCACCCACCCACCCACCCACTGCATGCAGACTCAGTTTAGGTACGCGCCCTACGGTTCCGGTGCCAGCGAGTATCGGACGGCGAAGACGGACAGGCGATGGATCAAAATCTACGACCTGCGCGCCAACACCAAGTACGAGTTTTCGGTGCGCGTCTCGACCAAGGAAGGTGACTCAGCCTGGAGTCTGTTAACTCTAGCCAAAACCTTTCCGGCCGGTCAGTAAATGTGTTTGTGTTGATGTGACGGCGTTGATTGCATTGTTTAGCTCCCTCATCGGCGCCGATTGGCTTCGCAGTTCGCAGTGTGTCCGACGGAGCCGTCCGCATCGATTGGAAACCGCCGATCGAGGCCAACGGCCCAATCACCGGTCAGTTTTTGAGCCGTTGCAAATTTTGTTGCATCGGACCGTTCGGCACCAGACGCCCCGTCGTTCGATGCAATTAGGCCTCTCCGAAAAGAGGCGCTGCTCGTAGAATGCCTGTAATGATAGGTGCGCGCAATCGACAGCAATAAGACTTGTCATTGACACCGTATTCACCGCTACTTTCGAACAGTTTCAGCCTACCAACTCTTTTACACGGTCGGCAACGATCAACTCGACCTGACCAGGTGGCAGAGGGAAGAAATTCCTGGCGATCGCACTTCATTTCTCATTGAGGTTTGACTGTCTTCTTTACAAAACACGTAACACTGACAGTGGAACGCTGGTCTGCTTTAGTAAAGCAATGCGCAAGACCGCTTGCAAAAATAGCCCAGTGGAGTTGAACGTCCAAGTTGCCACTAGACACGAATTTTTTAGCTCTACGTAGCTTAGCTTATAATAAGTCAAATTGGTAGTGTCAGTAATATTATATGACAGTGTGCAAAGATTTATGATTGGCTGTGTAAGATGAGCAACAGGTGCGTGTATCAGCGATGTGTGCAATTAAGAGATTGTACTTACGTAAAAACAGCAGCTGCGTGAGTTTGCAGGGACTCAAGCCGGGCATGCTGTATGTGAGGGTGAGAGCGGTCAACAAGATGGGCATCGGTCCGTTGTCGCCTGTCACTATTCACAGCATGGAGCCCGCTTATCACCGCAAAGTGACTGACACTAACAAAGTCAAGCAACCTAAGCAAGGTCTGTAGCATAGTTAAAGACCAGACAAACGGAACTGCTATTTCTTCGTTCAGGCAAGATCAAACTGACCGTGATAACGCCGACACTGCCAAAGTATCCCGCAAATCCGAAGGTAAATTGGTGATCTGCTTGCATTCGGCGTTTCTATCTATTTGTACAATTATACTGTAGCATGTAACACTACGAACCGGCGACTCGCTCATGTTGGAATGTGAGGCAACTGGTGACTGGCGCAACGCCGACAGACTGGTTTGGTACTTGCCCAATGGCACCGTTGTTCCTAGAGCTGGCGGTAAACGAAGGTCAGTTTTTGTGTGTGCTTACCAGCTTTGACTCACGATTAGCTGCTACTTAGCCATTACACTTGTGTTTTCTGTTCTACAGTACTCGTTTCAGGATCTACACAAAAGATGCCAAGTCAAAGAGCGGCTTGCGTCTGATATTTTTCCCCTTGCACAAGGAGGATACAGGCTTCTACTCCTGCAATGCCTCCTACGGCCACTACACTTTGGGCAGACGCTTTCTACTGCGTACTCTGGCACCGGGTACTCTACTGTATGCAGGCTCCTTATATTATATTATTTTGTGATTGGTAGCTTTACCTGCCCAGCAGCTGCTCTCCGTCACCCACCGCTGCGACTTTGAGCAAGCCGATGTGTGCGGTTGGTCTTCCGATTCCAGCACTTCGATGGTCTGGCATCGGGTGGCGGCCGGTCGGTACACCCCCGGACTGACCTTGTTACTGCCGCACGACCACACCTACTCCAACTCTCGTACGCACAACCTCTCTTAGACTCGGTGGTACTGACTGACTTACAGAACGAACCGGACACTACATGTACGTACAGGGACGTGCTGAAAGCGACGACGTGGCTAGATTAATCTCACCTCACTTGGAAGCCACGCGGGGACACTACGCTTGCTTCTGCTACTGGTTCTATGCCGCTCGCACGCAAGGTACTTTACTCACTTTTGCACACAATACATAGATGAGTGACCGGAAGAAGATACTAAGCTAAGGACTGGTAGTGGCGTGGGCCACCGCTCTTCTGCCCTCCTGCACTGCCAGCTCTGCCAGTTCTCCGGGAAGAATCAGTTTGACTGCGCTTTCCACCTCCGCCTGTCCGATAGTGCGTTTGTGAGCGTGGTGACACAGCCGGACAGCCTCCTCGCTGATTCGCTCGCACATGTCCTCAATGAAACTGTCGAACACAGACACACAGCCGCTAGTCAGTCCTATCTCCGGCTTGTCCAGCTGTCTCAAAATCTTGTAGATGTAGGTTCTGTACGTTCTGGGCGCTGGCCGTTGTCTCCTGGCTGTCTTGGTTTTCGGTGCACTCGCTCTCGACGTCTCCTCTGTTTCTTCATCAGACTCAAACAGTCTTCGTTTGACTGGCATCGCAAACAAAACAGCACCGCTCGTCAGTAAATCTACCTATGCACAGTATATATATTCAAATTTCTGCTAAGCTGCAGTCTCTAGGTTACCGTACAGTACGTACGTTTGTACCTGTTTGAAACAAAGAGGTACGCTTGTGCAAAAGTTGAGAAACCAAAAATTGGACAGTTGATCGACCATGCATATTCTGAAACATAAATATAGCAAGAAACAAGCATGTAAAAAATCCTAAAATTTCGAAATTCATGATGCAAGTTTTGAAAATAAAATTTTCAAAAGTGATTTTTTATAAATTCCTAAGATGGGTTTTCAATTTTTTGTATCTTTATCAACATTAACAGACATCCTTTTTTCGAGGTCTGCATGAATCAACTTTTTCAATCTCTTAACATTCTGTTTGAGACAGATTTAACTAAACAGTCAGCTTCCTTTCCGTCCCGAGCAGTGGCGTGTCCAGGGTGTGTGTAGGGTGGTACACCCTCGGTGCGGTGGACGTACTGTAGGAAGGGAAAGTCTGTTAAACATTCGGGAAACTAATGAATTAAGCACTAAAACTGTGCATTTTGTGCTCAAAATGCGTTTTTGAAGGCTAAATTTTCTCGTCGTGGTTGGGCAGAAGCCCACCAGATCACTTCGAACTGCTAACTACTAAAACTCGTTAATTTTATCTTCAGAGTGACTTTTAAACGCGTTTTTGAAGCCTAATTTTGCTATACCTACGTACATTGTATGTTCTTACCCTGGTTTTGCAGCGGTCCAACCAGGCACTTTCGAAATATTACAGTACATCCCCTCCCTTTTCAAAATCGTGGATACGCCACTGGTCCCGAAAGATATGTGCTAAAACTCTAGGTATGTTGCGTGCTAAAATTTCATGGAGTACATCGAGCGAGATTGACCCAGTCTTGCAGTCAGGCACTTAACGCCGTTTATGGTGCCGACACCATATAAGGTGCCGGTACCATATATGGTGCCACCACAGGCCCCGAACGTGGGGGTGCCATATATGGTACCGGTACCATATATGGTACCGGCACCTTATATGGTGTCGGTACCATAAACGGCGTTAAGTGCCTGACTGTCTTGATATATCGAAAATTTTCTGAACATCCGTTTTTTATTGCGTAGATCAGAAAAACAAATCCTCAGAATAGTCATCGTTTCCTTAAAACATAATCAGTGTCCATGGACAAAGTTTTAACATGAAATACCCCGCGTTTTAGCGCACATTCGACAAATTTCAGGTGATTTCGCGAGCATTTACGGTAAAAGTTAAGTTTCCACTTTTCAAACACCGTATAAAGGTTTTGAAGCTACCCATTTTCATTTATTATTTGGTTCCTCAAGATCGGGTTAAGCCTGACGCACCAAATGTTAACGTAAACAAAATAAATAAACGCAACCCAGGTTTTGAAACGCAAATTGTTTACACACTCGTATACGCGTACTTGCACACTGTGCAATTATACATGCCTAATTTCAACCTCGGTAATCGGAAACGGCAACTACGTACGTACATAGGTAAAAGAATTGTTTTCATTGTTTAGACACGCTGCAGTTTTACAGTACGCTTGTGCCTGAGTAATGTGTACACTACGTACAGTATGTAGAGAATTTCGGACGCTGAATAGAATGGGATCCAGGCGGTAGAATGAGGCCGACGCTTGTTCTGTTTCAGGGAATATCCGCGTTTACATAACCAAAAGTGGGGAACAATTCGATGTGGGAGAGCCGGTGCTCAAAATGGATTTGGTTGACACAGCAAACAGATGGCTGAAAAGTTGTATTCTCATTCAGCCTATGGATGAAGCGTTCAGGGTACTTTTTGTGCAGTAGACAAGCTCAGTTAGTAATCACTGTGCCATTACTTCTGTCACTTTTTATAATACGGCCAGGCCGCACATGCCGTATCCTTTGCCTACCACTCCATCCTTATGTTTCGTGCCTGTAGGTGTGTATGTCATTTATTGAGGTTCATTCATGCCATCAGACGCATCCGAGCAATCGTGCGAATAGAATCAAGACTTTAGTGGTTGACATGGATGATCTGCGTCTAGACAGAGCAATATGTGCACCAGCACATTTGTAATTTGGCAAAAACAGTCTTCTTTCTGCAAGTTAAATCAGTCAAGCAGCAAGTACAGTATATTTAGTACTTAGTATCAATGGACTACGGAAGAAAACACTCTGAACTGACGTGCTCCACTACTGTGTAGTAGTTATTATTACTGCACAAATTAATAGATCAACAATAGAGGATAAGCAGTCAGTGAACTAGAACGATTACGACGCCGTTATATTACCGGTTCAATTTCAAGTAGTATAATATGGTACCGGTACCACAATACTATTTCCCTGACTGGAAAAGGCTTTCATGTAATTTCTGCCATTGCTTAAAGTAGGAGTGACTTTAACTCAGCAACAGCGCAAACGTGTACGGAGGTGCAATGATTAGGGCGGGCTCAATGGTTTCCTTTTAAGGAGTTTCCGTACCACGATAGACGAATTAGTTGTTTTAGGTTGTCATAGAAGTTGGGAAGTCAGCGAGTCAAAAGTTGGCCTTGGCGATCGACGACGTTCAACTGCAGCCAGGCTTCTGTTCCCAACTTGACCCGCGTTATTGTGAGTTTCTGTTATCGTTGCCTCTTTTACGACTGGTATTAAGGCACCGGGGGTTCTAAATGATAGGGTCGGTCTCGGTAGATGTCTGTAATTGGAGGCTTTTTGTAGTTGTTTTACGACAAGCGGAGCGATTAATTCCTGACACCTGCGGTTAGTGCGACGCCTGCTGGGCGCTGTTCTGATTGATCAGAACTCTTTTGTAGGCCGTAATTAAGCCAATCGTAGGTAGGTGCTCAGATCATGCCCATTTCTTGCTCCTGCGTCCCTCCCTACAATACCTACCACTGCCGTCCGCCACCTGTCAGTCAGTCAGTCGTTGGTCTGAGTGCTCTGGTGCGCATAATCTTTTTCTGTCACCTGTTCCTCAGCTAGAGCTTTGGGCGATCCCAAATCTTCACTGTACATGCATAGGCTGTCACCCCCGGCGGTGAGGTTGGTCGGCCGCTGATTGGTGGGAGTGGCGTAGGAGCGCGGGTGGCAGAGGAGAGAGATGGGAGTGCAATGATTGGCGGCAGTGATTTTTTGTTTCTGTTAATCAGAGAGTCGGTGGCAGCGGTTGTGTTAACATTGTTTTACACCGAGCTCTCATCATCTCACAGTCAAGGTGACGCTGCGCCCCTGCAACTCAATCGCAGCCGTGTCGTGTGTAGGGCCGACGCTGGCCATGCCCGTTCTCCCAGATTCTCAACTGAATGGACTGCGCTGAATTGATTCCTATGAATCTGCTCCTCCTCTGCCGCCGCCATGCTCTGCGTCCGGTCCTGGTGCTTTAACTCCCACTCGGTAACTGTTCTCTGTCTCACAGTCTGCCATCTCTTCCTGCTGAGCCAAGCACGCAGAAGAGATTTGGATATACCTGGAGGTTAGTGATGATAGTTGGTTTGACCTCCCGGCCCACAAATGAACACCACTATTATTTGCCGACCTTGCTCACTAAAGGCTTTCGGCAGGGCAAAAAGCTGTGGCTGAGATCGCTGGTCCGTGTCTGTGCGTTTCCGTTTGTGCTCAGTTCAAGCGTGCAGTATGGCAGTAGCCGAAAGGCACGCCGACCGTTTAGTGCAACCGGTTCTCACGCCATGCACCACATATCTGCGGCACCGATCACACGCTTACATAAGTCTCTTGATCTATGTGCTAAGCAACTGTCTCTAATGCCGAGTCCGGTCTGGTTTTTGTTGCTGCTCCCGTTGGACCTGTGGAATGCAAACTTGGGAGTGGTTCTGTTGAGGCTTCGTGGGGCTGCATTTAGCTGTGACTGACGTGTAGAAGGCATTGTTCCGTAAACGTCGATGTCAGTTGCTTTGTCTGGCCCATTTGTCAGCTAATTGCGCATGCAAGTCTGGGGTACAGTAGGAGAGCTGAAGAAAAACTGTAAAGCAGAGGCATATTAGATTAGTTGTAACGAGCTGCTCGGAAGGAAGAGGTCTGCTTTGTAAGGTGATTAGAGAGAGTCTAAGTGCCATAGTAATTGTCTAGGTGGTGTTGGAGGGCGGAGGGCAGAGGAAGCGAGAGAGCAGTGATTTGAGTAGTGATTGATTAATGCACTGCTCTCTTATCTCAGGCCGCCGTTCAATTGGTTACCCTACGAGGCAGTCCCGGAGCGGGACCAAAAACTAACTAATAGTTGGGCCAAACTCTGAGAGGTCAATATTTGAGCGCGTCGCCAATCGAGACCAAATCAATCTGTTCGGCTCAGTGCGTTTCCGTTACCGCTGCCACTGCTTCTAACTCGGCCCCATATTTACCATGCGTCAAATTTGTCCGACTTGAGGGATGGCCGCGCCTCTCTGTTTTGATATGCCGCCAGAAGCTGACTGCCTCATTTTTAAAAAGCGAATAATGGCACCCAACGCTTTGTTTTTTGTCAATGCACCAAGACAAATGGCTGCCGGGCCGCCAAACTTGTGTTCTTCTCACTAACTCACTCCCTGCATCTGCACTTTTTTTGCTTTCCACAAGCATCGCCAGTACACATGCCACCCCGAGCACTCGCTGTTTTCCTATTGAAAACGCAATCAGCTTCGATGGACGTCTTTTATTGTATACTTTGATCGGTCAAATTAGCACTAAAATTGCCGATTCCTTGCTTCAATCAAGACAGGCCATACCATTCGTGCGCTCACGTTTATTTTGTTGATCCAATTTTACGGATGAATCAATTGTATGACATCGCATCCACAGTACAAAATATACACCGGCACGACACTACCTACAGCCATTCCAGTGAAACGGGTTTTCTTAGTTGATCACTGTCCGCCTGCCCTGCCTCTTACTTTTCTGATGACGATGTTGTTTTTGCACTAAATGAAAACTGGTTTTTACTCGTCTGCTTCTTCCAATCAGTTACGTACTTGAGCACGTGTTCTAAATGATTCCTCTATGAACCGGTGTCTAGTGTATGTACACTTGGTAGGTATGCGAAATACAGGGTTGGGCAGTAATGTGACCCAAATGGTAAATTGACTTGCCTAATCTGCCATTGCGCTACTGAGGCAGGGAGAAATGTTTCTATATAGAACGAATCATTAATCCGGTGTTGGTGCGTGGCGGTCAGTGACTGACTGTTTGGTACTTAACGGTCGTACATATTTATCAGTGCTGGGCAATAAATCTGGAGCGTCTAAGACGGCACAATACATATGATGCGCAACCTTGAACCCCGCTCTTTCGGTACTTTGTTGCATCAGAACCAGACGTTGATCTGATTCTGCGGTGTCGAGCCGGCCGGCCACCTCGGGAGTTTGTAAATGCAATTTCCTTGAGCCCTGACAAACGGCATCAGCAATTCTGGACCACAAACAAATAAGGACGATTTGGGCTCGGTGGTCAGTCTGCGGCTCGCTCCAAAGGCCGTTTAAGATTGATCGTAGGCCCGCCCCAGATCCCGAGCCAAAACAGGCTTCTATTAGCACACGGTTTGACGAATCAGGTACATCGGGGACTCATGCACCAAACTCGTCGTAGATGCCGAGTGTGATAGGTTAGTGGTATAATTTCAGATGATGAAGTTGAGATCGATCTCCTGCGCGCCGTCCGAGTGCCGTTCCAGAGTCGACGGGTCTCACATGCAAAAGGGCAGGACGGTTTGCCGGCCATTGCTTTTCGCCGGGGCTCTGTACAGGACGCCATCGTGGCTCCTTACCGGCTCTACATGCCCAAGCGTTTCTTCCCACAGTTCGCTATCTTGACTACGGTGCGGCCTGCCGACCAGCAAGGCGGCTATTTGTTCGCAGTACTGAATGCATTCGACACGGTAGTGGAGTTGGGACTGTTACTGGAACCGGTGGACAGTTATCAGACCAATGTGTCGTTGGTCTACACCGATTCCCGCACTTACACAGACTCGCAAGCGATCGCTTCCTTCTTGGTTCCTTCTTTCGCGCGTCAGTGGACGCAGTTGGCACTGAAGGTGACCGACACCCGCGTCATGCTCTACTTCAAATGCCAGCTCTTCGGCACATTCCAAGTACCGCTTCAGCTTCGACATGAAGGTGCTGTAATCTTGTTTCTAGGTCACTCGCAAGCCGGCGCAGTTGCAGTTCGACGATGCCAATAAATTATACATCGCCACGGCGGGTCCGATCGCCAAGAAGGACTTCGAGGTGAGTCAGTTTTTGGCCGGTGGCATCAGTGGGCGGTGGAACTCCAGCAAGGATAAGTAGCGCACTTGTAAATTGGAAGGAGTCTGGAGCATTGAGAACGGTTGTGACGGTGTGAGCTGATCCAGTAGAGTGGCGTTTACCTTTTCATTGCACGTGCGACCAGATTAGACGTTTGTTTGCGCTGTATTTTGTCCAGTTTTCCGCCTGGCCAACGCTTTTTGACTCGTGCTCGGGCCGAGCTCGCTGGTGCTCGTGTTAAGTCGGTTGTTGGAGCGGCGCCGCCGTTTTTGTCGCTGCTGCGGCTTCTTTTGTCGGCGCCGAACTGTTGCGCAGCGGCAGAGAGTGTGAAAGAGACAGAAGCTGCCGTTAAACCTGTCGGTCAGGCATTGTTTGTCTTGTCGATGGTTCAGAGAGGCTAATCGCTCAAGCGGTCTTGATCGCCGCGCTCGAGCCAGGTGGCGGCCCGTTTTTGCTCTTGCCAACAAGTGCTTCTTCTTGACACCGATCCCATTGACTGATCGCACCGGGCTGCTCTCTTTTTGTCTCTGCGAACATGCGGCGGCGGCCGAGCGCGTGAACACCAACAATGCGTTGCTGCTGTCTGCTGCTCTTCTTGTCGGTCTGGTCTGCGGCGGTCTGCGACGAGCAACCGGAGCTGGAGCAGGATTTGAGACAAGACGCTCTGATCAGAACCACAAATCATACGCGCGCCACTGATGCGCCGGCCACTGAAGAGGTATTAAATTATTGCGTAGATAGTCGACTGTGCTTAGGGCGCCATTCAAGAGCTGAAAATTTATGCCAACAGCGACGAGGCTGAGAATCAGTGCGACGAAACTTACGTAAGTTTTTTTGCCGGTCTCACTTTTCACTTGAACGGTTTTGGGCATATTGTGTTGTTACTGTTAGCTCACCGCAAACATGTGCACTGTGTGTCACTCTGTAGTTTGAAAGGGGTTGGGCGGTGTCAATTGTAAACTGGGGGTTTCTCTCAGCTCTTTCGCTCCCCAGTGTGTCGTTGGTTTGGTGCTGGAAATGAAATTTTATTTTCGCCAAATATTGGGTCCCAGTGGTATTGGCTTTCGAGCATCGTTCGAATGGGTTAAAAAATTAATTTGCAAGGGTGACAACTGCTATTTTACTGAAGAACTACTGTATTTCCCATAGCTTTAGTTCGAGTGAATCGTACTACTGTATTTGGTGCTTGTATCCAGTTACATTTGTACTAATGCTCATTATACGTAATTTATCATGATTGTTTCCTTAGTGGCTCAAACGTCTCCGATCAAAATTGAAGGTAAATTGAGGACCGAGATGCTGAAGTGTTTTGAAGGCTGAGTTTGTGGCGTGGTTTTTGTTAAGCAAACACGTGTGCTTCACGTACACATCGGTTGGTGTCTGAAGTAGTCGTGTCGTCTGTTTGGTTATTGCGGTTGTGTTGTCGTGTATGATCTGTTGCTACGATTCAGTGGCATGACATGATCAATGTAACCCGTGTCTTTCAAAGCTTCACAGTCCTATGTTTGATTTCAGATAGAGGGCAGCGGTGACGACGATGGTGATGGAGACGCTCGGTCCACGGACCGGCCAGAACTGTTCACTCCGCCGCCGCCTCCCATCACTCCGCCTCCTCTTTTCCCGGCAGGTCAGTCAGTCCTTGTGCTGTGCGGTGGTGTTGCGTCTTTGTCTGTCTTCTGTACTGGTGTAGGAGGAGCGGGTTGATGTATGGCCTGTGTATGTGTACGTGTGGTTTTAGATACGAAACTAACGATGCTGAGTAGTTCTGAATTGATAGACTCGGCCATCGACAATTTGATTTTACCCTGGGCTGAAGAAACGCAAAATCCACCCCACCCCTATTCTTCCGCGCCTTATTCGTCTAACGGTATTGCTGCTCGCCCTCTATAAATAGATCGCCCTAGCTCTTCTCATACAACTCTGTGTGCAGCTCAGCAGACTCTTAAGTCAGTCTAAACGCACTTGTGTGCTCTGTTATAATAAGTATAACGTTTATCTGATGAGGCAACCAAACTTTAAACGTGTACTGTGGCTAGTTTTGGCCTTTTGGTAGACTAAACGTTCTAATCACGTAGTGCGGCAGAACTACTGGAGAGTGTGCTGTGATCACAGGTTCGTGTGCGAGAGCTTAGCGTATTTGCATTCTCCATGGCTTGCGTTTTTGTGTGCTGTGTGATGTGAGGCCGCAAATATTCTTCCTCTTCTTCCACCGGGCATGCGGCCAACAAGTAGACTTGGCTGCTTTTTGACGAGTGCTCCGGTCGAGCCGCCAAGTCTTTTTGCCGGCTGTTTTTGCAATTGCAAGTGATTGACATGTTGATCTTGACTGAATGTGTACGTTCGTTCGTAGTACAGCTGCGTAGTTGCCTGCACGAGTTGGGTGATCAGTAGTGCTACGTAGTTTTTCTTCCAGTTACGTACAGACCACGTACATCGTATTTGTGCAGTATTTGTTGGTTTAGACTGTTAGAACGTGCTCACACGGGATGTTTCAAAAGTTTACCCTAAGTTCCCAAAGTTTACTCCATCTACGTAAGAATGAGTTTCACTGCCGCTCGATTACAGTCGCTTTCTGCGTATTGTATTTATCAATTTACGTGGGTAACATTTTGAAACAGCTCGAACTTGTGGTTACGACCAGTCCGATTGGTGCTGGTTTTGGTGAATTTGAAGTGACTGGGCGTAACTGACATACAAAGCACTAAATGAAAGCAGTGGTTTGTTTAGAGCAAGGCCAGCAATGTGCATGCGACCCGGGACCACCTGGTCCAGTTGGCCCAACAGGTATAGATAGACTGTTTAAGAAAGTTGGTTCTGGAACGTTTGTGGTTTATTAAGGTTCACGAGGGTTACCAGGCCCCAAAGGGGAGAAGGGAGAGGCGGGAGTTGGATTGCCAGGTCTGCCCGGCAGAATCACCGACGACGAGCTGCGTAGAATAAGAGAGATGCCTGGCATCAAAGTACTACTTGCCTACTGTATGTAGCTAACCTGATTAACACTTGCTATTGTAGGGCGAGAAGGGCGATGCAGGGGAGGCAAGGGTTGTGTCAAATGGAGACAGAGAAACCAATCAGATTCCGGGGCCGAGAGGTCCCAAAGGAGACAAGGGTGACATGGGAGTACCGGTAAGTGAGAGAGGTTCTGTGGTAACGGCAGCTTTGGTTTGTGCAGGGTCGGCCCGGTCGACCAGGCAGAGACGGTCTCCATGGTCTGCCTGCAGCTCCAGGCTCAGCAGTAAGCACTGATGTGGCGTGTGCACTTTGTTGCTAGTGCATATTAATTATTATTATTGTAGTTGGTCTTGCTTACGGTGCTTTAGGTCCAAAACAAAAGTAAGAGTTTTTGGGCCAATCAAAAACATAGGAGCTAATGCTGCCATACTATTTTTGCCTTTTCATGATTTTCTGGTTAGGCCAAATTTCACAGTAGAGCATTTGTATTGTGTTTAGCACTTCCAACTAGCACACAGACTAGCCGTAGCGCATTATTTGTTTCATTGTTTGTACATGCCGAACGCAATCGACCAAAACACCGTTGCCGATTGCTTGGTATCCCGTGCAACCACTCAGTGCATTACCATTGTTTACAGGGTAGCGGCAGCGCTGGTCCTCCAGGTCAAACTGGCCCTCCCGGATTGCCCGGCCCGCAAGGACCTCCAGGTTAGATTTTTTGCTACATTAAGTTCTAACGTTCAACAATCTTGTGTGATATTAGCATAGGCGCATGTACAGTACATGCAGTACATGGTGGTTGTAGTCCAGCTAAGTGTTTCTCAAAATGGGGGAAGGGGTTCAGGAGAACATCGTTTAAATTGCGATTGATTTGTAAAATGCAAAATGTCAAATTTTCGGATAAAAAGGGCATTAGCAATGGCTTTTGTTTAATTATTCGGCTCTGCTTGCTTTTTGTTTTTGAGAAATATGACCTAATGAAAAATACGTCAATCGCTTCTGCAATGAATAGGGGCCCCGAATTGTTAGACTGGTCGGCCCCATTACTTGCATGCACACAGCTGCTTATGTTATCAGGTACATTGTATGAATGCATTTCATTGCAGGATACCCTGGCCGTCAGGGACCACAGGTATGTGAAAGTCCAGTTTGTAAAATGTGTACGTACGTATGTATGTACTAGAGTGCGAACTGGTATTGGGTGTACTGAGGTGTTTTCCAGGTATTGGGGTTTTTGTGCCCAACCCAGTACAATACAAATTGGGACCTGCCGAAATCTAAAAAATCGATGTTGACCTGAAAAATTGAAATGGAAAAATCAAAAACGTTGATCTATGATTAGGTTTAGGAAGCCGATTTTGCGTTAATCAACTAAAGATTAGTAGAATTTCTTACATAGTCCGCATTTCTAGTACACGAGTAGTTAATTTCCTTGTTCTTATCTAGAAATTATCGTGTACCGTACAACGTACGTACCCAGGGCCTGTACGTAGTGCTGCTACACACACCCTTTCTTGTCGAGTTAGAAAAAGAATTGGTCTAAAATAAGAAACACGAATTACGAATTATTAAGTTCTAAAACTGTTAGATTCTGCTAATTTTACACTCAAAATGGCATTAATGCTTAATTAAAGGCTACTTTTTAAAATTTTCTCGCCCTGGTTGGGAAGTAAACCAACCAGGCCACTTCAAAATTTTAATCCCAGTGCAAAAATCCTGCGTACCAATGAAATGTATCTATTACTGAAATGCTATTTTTTGCCCAGCTATGCCAGTATTGGGTATTATTGGGGTGTCAGGTATTGTTGGCACTCTAGTGTGTACATAGGTGTAGCCATTTTGTTGTGTATTATTAGTGTCTCTGTCTCTGGTTGTAGGGACCGCCTGGAACAATGTCCAATGTGGTGCCTGGAGCGCAGCGGACGCCGGTCAAAGGCGACAAGGTATTGTGCCAAATCAAGTGTGTGTGTGTTGTAATCTGTGTCTGTGGTTGAGGGCGATGTTGGTCCGCAAGGCTACCCAGGCCCTCCCGGTCCACGCGGGTCGCCCGGTTTCGGAGCGCCTCCTAAGACGGGTTCTTCACAAGCTGCTGGAGGCGTACGGTTTTCCTTCTCTGCTAGTAGTGGTTGCTCTACTTTAAAGCCCAGCATTGTGTAGGTGCATGTATTTGAAACAAACATGGATCTCTTCTACGCATCCAAGAAGGTGACCGTCGGTTCGCTAGCGTTCAGTCTATCCTCTCAGCAGCTGTTTGTGCGTGTGGACGACGGATGGCGGGTGGTCAAGGTTCTCTTCTCATCTAGTCTTTCTTTTGCTGTGCTAGTGTTGTGTGTTTAGATCGAAGGCTTTCATCCAGCTTTGGAGAAGGGACCTACACTGGTAAGTAGGAGATGCGGTTGAAGTGCCTGACTGCGGTTGCTTGGAGGTTAGGAGGTAGAGGCGGAGCTGCTTCGGTTCCTGTGTGCCTTGAGGGCAGTGGTGTTTGTGTAGGAGCTTGGTCACTACTAACTGACTGACTGCTTCTACTGTGTACTGTGTAGGTTGGAGCGGCAGTGATGCATTGTGTTTAGGCGCCGTCGGTAGTGTCGGGCGGGGGTGTAGTGCCGACGTTTGCTCACTCGGCTCCCCCTTTTTGGGTATGTCAGCTAGTCATTGTTGCTTGCCGCAACAGTATCTGTGTCGTCTGCCTACTTCCTTGTACGGCGCCGCGTGCAAGCATGTACCTCTGCTTTATCGAGTTTTCTATTTAAAATCGCAGATTTCTGAATCCCAAAACTTTACATGTGCATCTGGTGTAGTGACTTGAGCTTTGCATGCGAACGGTTAACGGCCTAATTAATTGGCTGTGTAGTGCAGTCCGATTGGCTGTTTGGCTTCTCAAAGTTTTCGGTGCCAAATTCTCTTTCTATTTCACCTTTGCAGCTGTCGGATGAGGACGCGGGTGGAAAAGTTGTAAGTGGCCATTGTATAGTCTCGTAGTCTGGCACCCGGTCCCTTCCTTTCCGGTCGTCGTTCAGTTGGTCTGATTTGGAGTGATTGGTTTGGTTGCCCGATTGCTCTGCGCTGGCGTGCTCTTTCGTTCCGCTTTATTGTGGGCTTTCAGAACGTGGTCAGCGGTTCGGCGTCTGCTTTGGAGAAGGTCTACCTGCACGCCCGGGTCTCGCAGCTTAGTGAACGTGCTGTTGGTGCTAGTAGTTTAGTAGTCTTAGAGGTTGGTCAATTGCTTTGCTTTCTGTCCGTGCTTCACGTCGCTTCCTTGTTGTGGTTGTGTGTCGGCCTGCCGTGCCTGAATTGAATGACTGTTTTAGCCTGGAACTACGCACGCTCCACAGCTCAAGAAAGACCAAGTGGTAAGAGCAGTGGCAGTCACCCTCAGTTACATCGGGGCCATTTCTACTTTGTCGGCGCGTTTTGTCTCTGTACGGCTGTGGTTTCAGTTGCACTTGGTGGCGTTGAACACTCCATTCACGGGGGACATGCGAGGCGTGAGAGGTGCTGATTTCGCCTGTTACCATCAGGCGCGAGCGGCTGGCTTCACCACCACTTTCCGAGCGTTCTTGTCGTCGCAAGTGCAAGATCTGGACAAAATCGTGCACTACAGCGACCACCACACTGCCGTCGTCAATTTGAACGGCGATTTGTTGTTCGACTCTTGGACACAAATATTCCATGACTCATCGCTGCCAAAAGGAGTACCCATTTACTCGTTCCACAGGAGGGACATCAGCGTCGACAGCATTTGGTACTCTATCGCAGTCTGACACTTACGGCTTATATCGGTACTTTGGTACGGGTACAATGTTGTGGTAGCACAGCCACAATTCTTCAACGTATACCATGGTTAAGCTAAAGCTTAAAGAACTGGCATGCCCAGTTGCAACTTATGCATGCGGTAAGGCGTTGAGGTTGCCCTAACCATGGTACAGGTACCGAATATGCTGCTACATCAGTACCCGAACGTACCATATATGCCGTTAAGTGTTTGACTGTATTAATTGGTAGATCATGTAGCTAGGGTTTATCCCCAGGCCCGATTTTCGGGAAACCCACCGGGTTTCTAGACTTGATAAATAATTTTCAGTGTTTCGAACGCCCTAATTTGGCTTTCGAAAACCTTAATTAGGGTTTCTAAGGCCTTAAATAGGGTTCTGGAACCCGAATTAGGGTTTCTGACATACTAATAAGGATTTCCGAATCCCTAAATAGGGTTCCCGATCCCAAATTTGTGTTTTTGAAGCCCTAAATAGGGTTCGGAACCCTAATTTGAGTTCCTGAAATAGAAAATTAGGGTTTCATAGGCCCTAAAGAGGGTTTCGGAACCGTAATTAGGCCCATGTATGGCTGAAATCCTATTTTGGACCTGAAACCCCTAGTCGTTAACCCAGCTACATGTGTGATGAAAACGTGTGTATACTGTATCGTTTCAGGCCGCACAAATACATTTGGCACGGTTCGACAGAAAACGGCATTCGAAAGGAGGACAAGTTTTGTGAGGCGTGGCGCACAGACAGCAAGTACTCTGTGGGCACGGCGTCTGCACTGGACAAAGGACGTCTGCTGCACAGTCAGCCAATGAGTTGTGATAAGCAGCTGGTGGTGCTCTGCATCGAGGTATGGTGCTGGTGGTAGTGACGTCATCTAGCCAGCGGTTTCAGATTCCCAGTCGCAAAACGAACAACAGCTTGCAATCGCCGGTATGAGCAGCGTTGATTAACAGAGTTGTTTAGTGGCTAACCAGACTGACAGTAGCTACTACTGTATGTTAGGTAGCGCTGCTTTTGCGAAGCCAAAATCCAAATGTCTGCCTTCAATTGCAAGCCGTTGTGGTGTTGCTGGTGTCTGCCTTCTAAATGTGCGCTTCATTTTTGTCTGCGGCATTTCAGGCAGTCTTGCCCATTATGTAAGTGCTCAAGTGGTAAACCTGGACGCACAGGCCGTCTGCTTGCCCTTAGATCCGACGCGCACTACTACCTTTTACTTAGCTGTCGCCGGGTGACGCCACCCACCTCGTTGTTCGTGTCTGTAATGTAATCTACCACTTCGGTCAACTAGACGCGCATGTCTGTCGCGCACTTGGTTCGTGTCGCCGCTGTCTGTATATGGAGCTGGCTCACAAATGCTTTGTCTTAGGCAGCAATTGGCCTTCTTCGCAGTGGTGAAGCATTTCTGAGCGCAAAACAAGCAAACTGACTGCTTTTGAAGTACCTTTTTTATTTTCAGAATATGAGCGAACGCAACGTCAGAAAGCGGTTGGGCAAGAAGCGAAGCGATGAGCGAATGTTGGCAGATGAAGTTTGAAATTTTATTTGTTGCCGTCGACATCCGCCACATACCAATCGGACGATGTTGTTCAGTCCATGCGTTTTGTTGTTGATGTTGCTTTTGTTGAATTTTCACGGTGCTACTGTTTCCTGTGTGTGCACTGACTGAGCATTTGTCTGTGTCTCTGTCTTGCAATGGTACCCTGCCGGCCAATTCCCAGATAGAAAGAACTCTTGTGTATGCAGCCGTTTTGTTTAGCTACCTCGCCGTGTTCCGTTTCGTTCTAGATTGATTTTGATTTTATTTTGACCTACGTAGGTTCGTTCTACTGATCTTGCTTGATGATATGTTCTCCGAGCCAGCTGCAACAGCCAAGCTGACACCAATTGTATGATAGGTGCAGTTGTATTGCAAACGTTAATCTGCACTCGCAGTGCATCCTATCTTTGTGCTCATCCATCACCTTCACTCGTTCCCAGCTAGTCGTATTTTTATATCTAAATTTACACTGTAACGTTTTAGGTAGGATATTTTGTGTTACATCTATTGTGTTTGTTAAGTTCAAAGTGCATTTGTGAACAAAATGTGATGTGATAAATTCATAAAGTTTTAGCATCCACTCGACTTGGTTGCTGGTGAATTCAGTGTGCAGCGTGTTTCTATGATAAGACTCTGTGAACCGTACATTTAACACTACTTTTCTGAGGCTATTCAAACAGTTTGTACTTGTATACTGTACATAATGCCACGCACGGGCATACGTAGGAGAATTTGCACAGCAGCATTGCTAACAGCGCTCGCGTATGGAGCTCTAACACAGACTCTAGAAGCTAACTAATAACTGCATTCGGGTAACACAGCAATAAAACTGGAGGCCATTGGTACTTGCAAAGTGTTCGTCTATTAAAGCTGGACGGTGAGCGGCACTTGGCTAAGTGGATCGGGAAAGCATCGACAGAATCTGGAGAGGCACGTCCATCGTCTGATCCTCAATCAATACTATATCGTAGCCATCCAAGTACTGTGGCAGCAGCTCAGCCACCTGCAACAATTCTGTTTCCGACTGCATGGCGCCAGACTGACGTACGTTAAAGTTAAGGAAGCCTATCTTCAGCACGACGCCCTCATTTTGCACGCCGACATCCATGCTCAGGTCGCCCAGAGAATCGCCCAGCAATACTACGTTCGGCCGGTCGCGCAGTTCCGAAAAGAACCGACGTTCGCCTTCAATCACTGAACTGTTCTTGTTGAAGGTGTGAATCAACGGCTTCTTGAATCCGACGATCAAACCCTGCAACGGTCAGAGTGCACAGGACGCATGCGTCTGCACCGGCCGAACGTGCCTTCGCGTCCACTTCCATCATGTTCGAGATCAGGTGCATGTTGACGGGAAGACAGCCTAATCTCTGTCGCAAGAATATCTCTATGAGGTTGCCGATGCCTGCTGAGAACACCACCATCGGAATCTGACTCCGTTCCAGCAACTTGAGCAACGTGTCCGCTTCATTCCTGTTAAAGAAGAATAAGATGCAAGTGATAGAGGCCGCAGACACTTGCCTCAAAACTATTTTTGAATCACGAACGAACTCTTCCAAGATGTCCACAGAGAAAAGGCCAGACTTGGTGATTAGATCATGTCCGGTTCCCCACCTGTCAAGTGCGGATGTGGTAGCGAAAGAGACTGAGCAGGTATCATCAAAGGTACCAGAGCTCCATGTGTGGTGTTTTCTCGGCCACCGACATGAGAGGGTCGAACTCGATCTTTAAGTATTTTTCCCTGAGAGCATGCAATCGGCGGCCCAGGTCTGCATCGACCCGTGACGCCTCGTGATCAAAAACTGCATGGGTTGTCCAGCACTGCGCACCCGTCTCGTCGCAAAACTTGGATAGCGTGAAATCGAAATCCGAGATCACCTACGTTACGTACGTATACAAAGCTATAGTGTGACCACAAAACTGGCGCATACCTGAACCTGGCTCGGACCACCGGAAATGAGTTGCTTCAACTTTTCAATCACAGCTTTCTTGTCCTTCATCTGGATCGAACTCTTAGCCAGCAGTGTCTCAACCATAACTAGCTGCACGGAGGCGCCCGCGCCCCCGACTACGAACGAGAGGGTAGAAGTGCTGGAGATGACAAAAGCTCAGTCCAACAACGATAACCAGTGCACCAAAACACAGAGCAGTGGCGCTGACCAGATCCGACTGAACGGTCGTCAACTACCTTTACGAGAAGACTGCAAATTTTACTCAACACAGCAAACGCTCAACTTCTTTAAATACACCAACCAACGAATACACTTAAAGCTTGAGAACAAATCACTAGCAGTAATTACCGGGCGAAACATTACACAACCGAAGAGTTAAGACATATAGGTACGGACCAAGCCTTTCACTTTCCTGCGACAAATCGGACACTGTTTGAGCGCTGGGGCACAGGTAGGACAACAGCACAGATGACCGCACGGTAACAGAACAACGTTCACCTGAAACCAACACACAAGATGATTTTGGTGGCTGAGAGCGGGAAGCAAAGCAAGATAGCGAGAGTGGCTGACTCTACATTTTGCTTGCAGAGCAGCTGCGTCGTCTCTGTTCCTTCGGACATACATACCTCTGCGTCCATGCAGATCTTGCACGTTCGTTGCTCCCAACCATCATTGGCAACTTTACTTGAGACTGGTTGATTTGCAGGCATCTGCTCAACACTGCTTGACACACTGAGAATCGGAGATGCACAGCTGAAACCAAATCGTAGAACCAATTAGAGCGGTGGTTGTTTGTTACTGCTCATAGGAGGCGGTTTGTTGCGAGAAGGTTTCGGCACGCAACTGCTCCAGTCGGTCAATCAAGGTCTCGGTGGCATGGAATTGCCGATATCCGTTAGAGACCAGCGCCTTTACTATTAATTTCTCTTCATAGCCCATGTCTTTAGCTGACAGCAGCGGTTCGGAATTCACATCAACTGCAACACCATTATTTTCGTTGGATGCTACCATATCTCACCTAAACGGGCCAGATTTCAAGATATCCGCCACTTACCTCCCCAGCCCCTCTCATAGCTAAAGCAAAGAACAGTTGCGGATGATTTGTATTTCTATAAACTTACTTTCTTTACTTACTCACGCTCCGCAGCACACCCTATCTATGGGGTGTCTCGAAAAAATGGACACATTACTTTTTTTGCAGGACACAAAAACTTTGAATTTGCCGCCCTGCATTAGCGGTAATTGCGGTTGGCTGTGGGACGCTCGAGTATAAAGCAGAAAAGGTGGCAGCGGCAAGGAAGAATCAGTTGGGCCAAGTGTGAGCCCGTGGTGAGCGCAAAGGAGCACCATGCCTGAGTCCAAGCCCGAGGTTGGCTCAAGCAAACGATCGAGTTGGGTTAGGTTCCCTCCTTGTAGGTTTTAGGCATGTTACAGGGCGTCTCAAAAAATTGACACATTTCTTTTTTGCTATAATTTCGTAAATCTTGGCCAAATAGGCTGAAATTTGGAACATAGGTGCCATGGGGAATTTTATGCGTTGTAGTGTGGTGCACCACACTAGGCTTGAACCAGTCCCAATAAATTAAAAAAAACTGAAAATTGTTAATTTCGAAACCAAACGAAATAATGTTAAAAATGGAAACGTTTCTTTTTGCTGTAATTTCTGCAAATTTTCGCCAAATGACCTGGAGTTGGGAGAATATCTGCTAAGCTTCGGGGTATATTATGTGTTCAAATTTCATATCTTTAGACAGACGGAATTTTGAAAAAATGAAGAAAATCCTGAACATCAGTTTTTATCGAGCAGATAAAAAACCCAGTTCTTCAGGGGAACCCTTATTTTCTCGAGACTATCCCAATGTCAATGCATGAAATTTTGACACATAAAATACGCAGAAGGTTAACAGATATTCATTCTCCCAATTTCAGGTCATTTGGCGAAAATTTGACAAAAATACAGCAAATAAATGTGTCCATTTTTAACATTATTTCCCTTGGGTTCGAAATTAACAAATTTCAGATGTTTTTGGAATTTCTCAGGACTGGGTCAAGTCGGGTGCACCAAACTTTAGCGCACAAAATTTCCCCTATTTTGGCACCTGTGTTAAAAATTTCAGCCAATTTTGTCACAATTTGCGGAAATGGCAGCAAAAGGAAATGTGTGTAGTTTTTGGACATACACGTCTATAATTTGTATCAGCGAATTTGGAACCAGATCCTACACGTCGAAAATCACCAACTGTACTAGTGACTAAATCCAGGTTTCATACCTCCAAACTGTACCAGGTCAATTAGTTTGTACGGAGCGCCAACAGGCTGAGGTGAAAGCTTTGGGGAAGGAAGCGCATTTTTGTTGTTCTGCACCATTTCAATAAACTCCTCGCCCTTGTTCAGTCGTAAGTAATCGCAGTGACCGTACCACGTTGCGTGTTCGGTGAATGGGGAATCACTCGGCAACCAATTATGGAGTCCGCCATCACCTAAACTTACATTCGCAATCTTACCAGACAAACCGCAACCAGTGCACGTACAATGGAAACACTTGACTGCATCGTCGTTTCCTGAAACATGGACACTACTCTACTTTAACCCTAGCTGAAAAGGCCAAACCCCCTCACTCCCCCCGCCGAGATACAAGTACTAGTAGTGGCTCCAGTACTAACAACTGGCTCAGAAATCACTAATTTTAGCCTAAAATTCGCTTGAAAAGCCGTTGGAAACCGAATTTGGCGTTGCCACTGCTGATATTTAAGAGAAATCGGTGTTTGTGGAAGCCCTTTTTGTCATTTTTGCTTGTTTTCAGCTCTAAAACGCTGTTTGGCAGCTTAAAATAGGGATTTTTAGCGTCCTTACGGAAAAAACGTGCTAAAAACGCATTTCCAGGCGTTTTGGAGCTTTTTGAAATTTTGGACCCCCTCTGGGCGAAACAACCCTCGACCCCCCCAACTGAAGGAAACCCCCTACCCCAGGTCGGGCCGGAGATGGTAGATGTATGCCCCATAGCACTACAAACAACAAAATACCAGTGTAATAAAATCCAGCCAGAGCCAAATCATGAGGTCGCTGCTGTTTCTCGGGTGGCCAGCCAACGAACGACTGAATTCTGGCTTGCAGAGTAGCAAACTGAGCGTTGGCAGGAGTCTGCGCAATTATGCCCAATTCTCTCATGCGCTTCTGTTCAGGAGTTACAGACGCCTCTGGCTCAGACGCAGTTTCTGGTGAGTTAGCCTGCTGCGGCCTCACAGGACTGCTGCGTTGTGTGTGTTCAACCACGAAGGAACAGCGCGGAAAGTGAGTAGCGTGTTCGTGCATGGGCCGGTCGCCTCTGCTCCAGTCCTGCAATCTGCCCCGGCAGAACGCACATCTAACCACGTCGCCGCGTCCTTCATAGAAAAACCCGGCGTTGGCAAGGTCGGCCGGATGGACGACTGAGCTTTTGGGCCAGCGCCGCAGTCGGAAGGAGAGTAAGCGAGCTTCCTCGGTCTGCATGGCTGTCTGCTCTCTACTGGGACTGCCACTGCCACAAGGAAGAGCGACGTTGCCGGCTCGATCGGGCTGCGTCACAAACAAGCAGTCGGGGAATTGTTGCTGGTGCACTAACATGGCTTGGTCGCTCTCTGTCCACCTACAACTGACGCTTAGTCACCGTCTTTGTGCACTAAATAGCCCACCCTGCATAACTGCCGCCGCACGCAAAACACCGCACTTGATCTGCTGAGCCCTCGTAGAAAAAGCCTGCTTGCGCCAGTTTGTCGTAAGCAATTGACGCATCCTCCGGCCACCGATTGAACAGAAAAGAAGCACGACGCTCCACCTCAATGCGCATCGCCGGAAAAGCCAAGTGAGCCTGCTCTCGGCCGGACTCAGATGTTTCAGAGCCCGACATCTCACAAAACCACCGTTTATTGCTTTGTTCGAACAGACATCCAAGTATGACACTGGAAGAGACCATTAATACCAATAAACCGACAGACCAATACTGTTTATCTACGTAACGCGTGCTATCTACACAAGCAAAACGCAGCACAACTGATTAGACAGCAGTTCCACGTTCAAGATCCTGCTTTATTTCTTCAGTGTATTTGCTGTAGAACCGGTCGATCTTAGCGTTGAATTGTTTGTTGCGCTCGTTTATGAAGTCCACCGGCGCATCAGGGTCAAATGTACGCCGGCGACTGAATTTCTGTCGCTTTTCTTCCCTAAAACACGGACTGATTGAAGTTTATTACAGAAAAGCGCGGCTAATGGACTGACTGGCATGCTATACTATATATGACTTTCTACTGACACTAGGAAAGAGACTGGCAACAAGGCACACATTCTAATCAAACTTACTGTTTTGCCAAGTCAGATGTCATTCGATCAATAGCTTCTGTCTTCGGATAGTGACTGCCTTGCATGAGCGTATTTGCCGATGGAAAGAAGTCGCTACCACTGAAAAAAGGTTTTCAAAGCGAAAACACTAAAATGCATAGGATGCCCTAGGACGGTGCAGGAAGGGCAACCAAAGGCAGCAAGAACAGACTATAAGCAAAAACTCACGAGTCTTCTCTCAATTTAGCGTACTCTTTCAAGTCTGGTTTAAGTTGTTTGCTGAGCCGCGTGTATTGCCTCACCGTAGCTGCTTCAAAATCTGCAAATGGTAAATCAAAATACTTTAACTTGAACTATATTTGTCACCCAACACACAGAACATGTTACACCAACACACAGAAAGAGTGTTAGTAGGCAACGGGATGCACAATGTCTAAGAAAATGTGCACCATTTACTGAGCAGGGAGGAAAACCGAAATACCGATTTTTCTTTCCGCTAACCGCTAACTTTCTCGATAAAAGTCATCAAATTTCTAGATTCTACAACATCATTGGGTAAAGAATTCCTAATTCGTATCATACATACATGAGCCGGAAAAATGGCTTGGGGTAGTCAAAATCTGAAAATTCGGGGGTGGGCCTACCGATTTGGGAGGTAGCGGCTATTTTGGAGGTGGGGTCAGGAACAAAAGTCGGCTTCAGGTGGTTGGGTGGGGTCGTTTTTTTCTGGGGGAGTCCGAGCCCAAATTGGTTTTGGGCAACCCCGACCCGGACCCCCCCCGCGGCCCATGTATGGTATTACCTCATGGAGAAAAAGTTCTTTCGACAGTACAAATTTCTTCTCAAAGGAAGAGACAAGTTCTGAGAATGGCATGTAGTGTAAAGGGGAGGTCGTCAAAATTCAATTCGATCAAGCCGTAAACTATACTGTAAACAGAATGAAAATCAATCACGAGCCTGTTTTGCTTTTGAAAGGGTTCCTTACAAGCCTTTCCTTATAGCCTAACATTACTGTACGCCTTAAAAATCTCAGTAAGAAATTTGGGATTACGGTTGCAAAAAGCTTCATGGATTCAGTGAGCTCGTTTAGACTGAGAAAAGGATAGATTGTAAAATTAATAAACCGAATTAGCAACACACAGGGACAGGGGTTCCCCGCTAAGTGGGCGTTTTCCAAAAAAATACAAGAATAGCTGCGTAACAATGCTCAATGAGTAGGCTTGGGTTCATGCTTTATCACATTAATTGCCGGTACTACGTGCCTGCACTGACCGCTAGATGGCGGTCGGCGCCCTTGACGAGTCTGTCACCATCTAGACCTGGGAGCAAGACTGGCCAACATAAGGTTGGCCATCAAATTGAACTTGCTGCTTATGAGTCTGGATTTGCCCAAGTGGCTGCTTTACCAGCTTTTTTGCTCGTATGGGTTTTGTCCCCATTGCAGACCCTTTCTTGTTGCCCAGTCGCTCCACTGGCTCGCCTGTCTCTTTGGGGGCGCCACTACGCTGCTACGGTCCGTGTTAGCACAGGCATTCAGTATCAGGCTTAAATAAGCGAAAATTTTCTCCCTCCGGGAGGGGGGGTGGGGCGAGGGGGGTATGGTCGACCGAGGGGGTGGTATTGGCCGCCGAGGGGAGGGGTATACCACCCCATACCCCCCGCGGCCCATGTATGCATACACGGGCCGGAATAATCCGGAGGCGGTCTGGATACCACGGGGGTCCCAAAAAAGTAAAAACGCCTATTTTGCCCTAAATAAGCAAAAAATTTTCTCCCTCTGGGAGGGGTGGATGCCATTCTCCCTCCGGGAGGACGGATAGCCGGCCGATGGGGGTAAACCCCCCTTACCCCCTAGCCCATGTATGGTTCATTCATTCCGTGCCGGCGGCGCTACGCGTCTAATTCATTCTGGCACCGATCCCGCGCATGTACAAGAATTTGGGCAGTGTTGAAGTTCGCACTCTATAGGCCGACACGTCCGGGGTTGGGGTCATTTCGGTGCCGACGTTTCGGTGCCGGTTCATTTCGGTGCCGGTTCATTTCGGTGCCGTTCATTTGGGTGCCTCAATTTTTTGGTAATTTGCGGCAGCATCGTTATGATTGACACTCCATGCTAATTTGGTGCCAATGTACAACAAACAAATTAAGTCCAACTCACGTCAGCCCAGGTCAGTCATAATGCGCCTTCAGGCACGCAATTAGTATAATTATGTCAGACATATTGGCTCCTTATAAGAGGCCGGGTTAACCTGCCGCCTGTTAATGTGTTAACCTGTTAATGTTAACCTGTTAACCTGTTAATCCGCCGCTCTGCCGGTTTCAAGCACTCGATTTCGCGCTCTATAAACCTATGAACTGCTAATTTTCAGCGCCTTGCCATGGATATCACCCTCGTGCTCAGTAATCTCATATACTCTCCGACCTGGCTGTCTTTCAGTCTTTCGTTATGCCGTGTTTTGCATTCGGTTGTACTGTATTTTTATACAGCTTACGTAAAACTTGGTGGTTATCAATATCTTGTCGTTTCGTTTGCCTTGCATTTTATTGTCTTTGCGAAAGTCTATGTACAGGTATACCGTTATGTACCTTGGACGAAATCTGATCCCCGTGCCAACGCAGTATGGCAATTAATGTCTTTCTACACCAAATGCATATGAGAGGATTAAGGCCAGACATGAGCAAAGGGGGGCTGAGGGGGGGTGGGCCCCCCCTCAGGCTCTGACCTACCCCCCCCCCTCAGCCGGCCGCTACCCCCCCTCAGGAATTTTTTGGAAGATTTTTGTATAGAAAATTATGATAAATATATGTCTGGATTAGGTGTAAATGAGCTCAGAATAGCTTATTTTAACGTATTTTGATGAAAAATAAGCCAAAAAACCTTGATTTTAGCCAGAAATCGGACTTTTTGGCTTACCACCCCCTCAGCCCCCCTCAGGAATTGAAAATTCTACCCCCCCCCCTCAGCCGAAATGCTAGCCCATGTCTGATTAAGGCTATAGGTTAGGTTCAGGCTTAGGGGTTAGTTAGGTTCAGTAATGTCAGAACTGGGCACAAACCGCTAAGTGTTCTACGTTTGATCGTTAGTGGCGCGCCACTATGTGAACGGAACTCAATCAAATTTCGCACAAATATCCATAGTATCAAGGGTAACTTAGATGCCTGCCAAATTTGGCAATATCAATTGAAAGACATAGGTTAATTCAACAAAATGTGATTTCACTGATTTTCACCCGCCCAGTCACCCTCATCTAGACCGAGGATTCGAACTGAAAGCTGATTGTCGTGATCTTTGTGTTCCAAAAACCACTGGCAAGTTCAACGAGACGATTGGCGTCGTCTTCGTTCAGCGTTCGACACACTGGGCACGCTGTCGCGATGCAGCAACTTTCAGGAGTAGAACAAAATGTGCCACGTGAAACTGCAGTGCGCTGTAAGACACCGTGTCCACTTCTTTGGTGCGCGCCCTATTGCTTGCAGAATCAAAAGCCTTCCCCTCCCACTCTTTATTTATCACTTTTGTTCAGCTCACTGGAGTTGCAAATTCAGTTTAGTTATAATAACGCTTGAAATTCAATGAAATCGCACAGAATATCTTCCGCTACGTGAAACCGACCTTTTAAGCGAACAAAGCTGAAAATTGGCGAGTATCTAAATTACTCTTAGCACTATATTTGTGTGAAATTTAATTGAATTCCGTTCACATATCGTGCGCTGCACGTGGAACAGTTGGTGTGCGACACCCTGTATCAGACTTGGGCCAGGCTGAGAGGGGGTTTACCCGGCCGCCGGCCAATACCACCCTCAGCCCCCCAACGAAAGTTTTGGCGACCTTTTTGGGAGAAATTTGGTGACCTTTTTTGGGAAAAACAGAAATTTCGGGTCAAACACGCCTCGACGGTCCATATCCCTCCGAGATTTTGGCAACATTTCTTGGGAAAGCAATTTTATACTCTTCAGAGAGCCCCCCCCCCCCGACGAAAAACCACATACTTTACATCCGGCCCACGCATGCCAATAATTCCAGGAAATTTGGTTGAATGAATGGAACAGAAACATACCAGAAAACCCTTGATCGGGGTTCTTTTTTCGTTTTTTCGACTGATCTATTTTGTCCGCCAAATCTGCCTGCATCTCCAGCATCTTGATACGGTCGTAGTCCTCACCGCGCTCCTCTGCTTCCTACACAGCCCACCGATCAGTTTGCACATAGCTGCTACAAAAAGTCAGCTACCTTGCGCTTCTCCATGTCTTCCAGCTCCCATTGTTGCCTTTTCCGTCTGCTCTCGTAATTAGTAGGTAATTTACTGCGTCGGTCTTCATCCACCACTTCTGCATGGTTCAACTTACGAGCTTCGTTCTGAAACCAACTGCTAGGATGGAACGCTGGTATAGTGTAGACTGGACAGAAACTTGTAAAAGTCTGTCTTGCTCAGCTCAGATAAGAAGTCTTTGCTCAAAGGCCCATTCACCCAACCCGTTGTCAAACCCAACTTTTAGCGGCACTCTTACAACAGGGGGCCCCTAATTAAAACAAGGCGGTCAGCGGCGGCCCGGCCGTACCGCGGCGTTATTAAATAGGGCGGCGGTACGGCCGGGCCACCGCTGGCCGCCGTGTTTTAATTAGGGGCCCCCTGTTGTAAGAATGCCCTTTTAGCTTCGGTTTTAGGTTTAGGTTCAGACTTAAGCTTAGGGACAAGTTTTTTATGAAATATCCGCCATGTGGCGGATAATAGGAGAATATATACGCAGAAGTCGAGTACTGCACCTGTTAACGCGATTACAAGAGACGCAGGCAACGCGATCTGTTAACGCGCTTTATTAGGGATCGCAGTAGGCCTGCCTAGTCGTCTGTCAAGGAGGGTCGGTTTGCTGTCTATATTTGGGTAAACATCGGTTTTATCGGTCCCTCAGCGGCCGGCTCAGTAGGCACATGGTCTGACCTTAACGCGCGCGGGCGACGGCCGCCGGCTGACCAGGCCATGGCAGGGCTGAGATTAGAGCGGCCGATTACAATACATTGCGGTCGGTCGGCGCTAACACAATAGGTTTCTTTACTTTCTTTCAAGTTTTCTTGCGACCCGTGTTTTGGACATCTCCAGACAACACCGCCGAGTTTAAAGCTGGCGTCTTTGACTAGTGACATGTTCTTCTGGCACAGAACACTTTTGAAGACCGGCAGAGATTAGTTGATATTGAGGGCAAAACTCAATCAAAGCTTTCTCTACTGTGTGAAACTGCCGAATGTGTTGAAACAAAGGGGCAGAGATAATCACCCCAACAGTGGATTGGTGGAGTGACCGTTCCGATCCATATTTATACTTGAGGTCAGCGAAAACCCGCAAGCTATTTTTCTGAACTAATTATTGTCGAAGTACAAGGAAGAAAAAAGAAAACAAGAAAGCCTTCCGCATTGGTTGGGCAAACTGCAATGCGTTGATTGTAATCGGCCGCTCTAAGCTGCGCTAGCCTGATCAGCCGCCGATACGCAGATTTGTAGGCCTAATAATAACTACTGTATAAAACACACCTCTTCAAATCAATAACGAAGTAGCACAAGGCCTACTCACCCGGCGTAAATGCAGTGCTTTCAATCGTTTCATCCTCTCACTGTGTTTGCCTGTACCGGTAACCTCCGCTGTGTCCGACATTCTTTCTTCTTTCTTCGTTACCGAACCGAGCCAAGTGAACAAACAGGCCTCGGTCACTGGCAGATCACTCGAATTACAACTTTTAAACACACACGACCTAATGTAGTATCAATCAAATCACTGCTGACGATCGTTTGATTATTATTTTGCAAATTGATTGATTGAACATCAACGCGCGGGGTCAGTGCCTAACAAAAATCGGGGGACGGGGGACCTGTATTGCTGCGAGATCAATAAATGCGGTGGTGGGTTTAAACTACGGCCGGGCCAGGATTGCGTTTACTGAAGTGTTTGAGGATGCTGAAAACGACAAATAACACGATTATCAAGCGATTTTTTGTTAATTCAGCTCAAGTCAAGCAACCACCAATCTGACATGAAAAGTGGTGGGTCGGCGGGTTGTCATTGCGAGAGACATCACACTAGGGTTTCCTGGCACGCTGATTTCAACTGTCACACTTACAATTGCCTACGATCACTGTAGAAATCGATATCGATTATCGATTTTTCACGCATGTAATGCCAACATAGAACAATCACGTAAAAAACAAAGAAAACAACGACAAAGCTGTGAAGTTGGCAAAAGATATTAGTTTAAAAATCTAACAACAAACTATAGTTTTGTCGATGCTAAAAACGAAAAATAGCACGATTATAACAATCAATTTTTTGTTAATTTCGGCTAAAGTCCAACCACCAATCTGACATGAAAAGTGGTGGGTCGGCGGGTTGTCATGGCGAGATACATCACACTAGGGTTTCCTGGCACGCTGATTTCAACTGTCACACTTACAATTAGCTACGATCACTGTAAAAATCGATATCGATTATCGATTTTTATGCAAGTAATGCCAACATACTAACAATCACGTCAAAAACAAAGAAAACAACGACAAAGCTGTGAAGTTGGCCAAAGATTTAGTTTTAGTTTTAAGGATCTAACTAAACTGTAGTTTTGTGGATGCTAAAAACGAAAAATAACACGATTATGAGAAGCATTTCTTGTTAATTTCAGCTAAAGTCAGGCAACCACCACGACACGAAAAGTGGTGTGTTGGCGAGTTGTCATTGAATGACAGTAGATTTTCTGGCACGCTGATTTCAACGGTGACGCTTATTATTATTGCCTACGATCACTGTAGAAATCGATTATCGACTTTTTCTGCAACTATCCAGCGATCAGGTTAATAAACGAAGAAAACAACGACAATACTTTTAATTTTGGCTGACATACTGTAAACAATAAACTTCAGTAGCTTATCAGCAAAGTACGAATGTACAGACTGTACATGAATGTGAGAAAAACCTTAACCCGACTCTTCAAAACCGGAAGGGGGAAATTCAGAATCGTTGCCATCATCTCTAACGTTTCTGACTGGGCTCGGCCGTCGATTGCTTGTCTTCGGGCTCGGTCGCGGCGAAGGCTCGAATTTATCAGGCCAGGGAATAAGAAAGTAGAGTGCCAGTTGTGCAACCTTGCCTTCCATATGCGCATTTTTCAAGCAAATCAACCGCCCGGTTCGTTCCATTCCATCATAATAGTACTGCCGGTCACCGTGCAGGATAACGGCAGTGTAGTGACCTTCCTGATGACCACGCCACATGGTGATGGCGCTCAAACGATAGTGGTCATGAGAAGTGCCAATGTTGCGCAAAACGAAGGTTCAGAGTCACCAAAGTAAACGTTTACTCGATGTTTAAATACTGCGTAGAGCTACTTATGTAGAAGCAGTGAACAGCATTCTGAGGGACTTAGCAGTGTTGTACTAGTGCATTTCCAACGACAGAACCGAAAATATTCATTGTTCCGTACACTTTAGTGCGCTCATTTTGTTTGGCCAACTTATGCCTAACGTTTCTTAAAACATTAGCTTGGCAAGGCCTTTGCACAAAAAGTTATAAAGATTTTTCGAAAAAAAAACGGAGCGACATTTTGCGGAAATTTCGCAGTTCTCGGCGAATATTTCGCTAAGCAGCCATGATCTGAAAACGGGAGTACTAGAAAATGAAAGGCCATTGAAACAGCTACAAAACCATATGTGAGACGGGATCATAGCTTAAGAAGCGAATGAACAGTGATCGTTTGAATGGAGACTGTCAGACACCAGAAAATGAGCCCGAAAATCCCTCCCGACCCAACTTTGAGGGGGTGTAGCTCCGGTTCCAGGGAGTTGCTGGTAGCCAGGCGTGCACCGTTAGTCTTCGATTGAGCTCTATTTTAACAGATATTAATATCAGCCAGATCCGTGAGATGACCCTACTTGCCCCGTTTCTTCCTAACTTAAGCTGATTTTTTCGCAAAATGCATCTTAAATAATGCGTAGAGCTACTTAGAAGCAGTGAACAGCATTCTGAGGGACTTAGCAATGTTGTACTAGTGCATTTCCAACGACAGAACCGAAAATATTCATTGTTCCGTACTTTGGAAACCCGCAACCGCCGAGTTTCCAAAAGTTTCCATTTTAGCAATACAGGGGGCCTTTCCCAAAAATCGGGCGGGCACAAATCGCCTCCCCACCCCACAAGAAGTGGAATGGAAATGGAAAATATAAAAAATGGAAAATGCTTCCCAACAATTTGGAAATTATGAAAACATGCACAATAACAACCAACATCACCGGATGCAAAATGATTTGCATATCCGCATACATGTACTAGGGTGGGTTGGGGGGTTACCCCCCTGCTGGAAAGGCCAAACCCCCCTCACCCCCCCGGAGACAGGTTAAGGGACCCCCCCCCCCGACCAAAAATACAACTACTAGTAGTGGCTCCAGTATTAACAAACTGGCTCAGCAGAAATCACTAATTTTTAGCCTAAAATTCAATTGAAAAGCCTTTGGAAACCGAATTTAGCGCTTCCACAGCTGATATTTAAGAGAAATCGGTGTTTTTGGAAGCCCTTTTTGTCATTTTTTGCTTGTTTTTAGCTCTAAAACGCTATTTGGCAGCTTAAAATAGAGATTTTTAGCGTCCTTACTAAAAAACGTGCTAAAAACGCATTTCCAGGCGTTTTAGAGCTTTTTGAAATTTGGGACCCCCCATCTGGGCGAAACCCCCCCTCGACCCCCCACCTGAGGAAAAAACCCCCTACCCCCTCCCCCCAGGTCGGCCCGGAGCTGTTACATGTATGCATACATGTAACAGGGGGCTCTGGGGGGTCTCCCCCCGGATGCCCCCCCCCCCCCCGAGACTATTTCACCGACCCCCCCCCCTCCGATTTTTCTGGCAAGTAAATTTTCGAGCAAATTTTTGCAATTTTTTACACTTTCACATACAAAAATTGCCAAAATCGCCTGCAAAAAAGCACTTTTTAGCTGTATTTCAGCCCAAATTAGCGATTTTTGGCGATTTTTAGGCCAAATTGTGCGCTTTTTCTCGATGTTTTAGCGTTTTTTAGTGACCACCCCCTCCCCCAAAATTTTGGCTCAGACCCCCCGGCCGGCGCCAGACCCCCCCCAACCCTCCCCTCCCCCCATCGGCGGATGACCTGTTACATGTATGCATGTATGCATATCCGTAACGCCGGCAATTCAGCAACGGCATGAGATCCCGCCATCACAATAGACTCATATGTCTTTCCAAAAGTTCCACAACAGAAGAATGGCTATGATTGCGGAGTTTTCGTCTGTGCTTTTGCTGCGTTCATCTCAGCTGATTGTCGCATTTTAGCTGCACAAGTTCATTCTAACATTTCATAACATTCATTTCAGTGTGCATTCTAACAGCGGTTGAGCACTTACATGCACTATGCATGCACGTATTTGATAAACTTCACTTACAGGCTGATATATAGCACTGGAGGCAGCTTTGTGCCTACCTATCTTTTTCTGCACAAGACCTTTTGTCCTTTTGGTCACCACTGTGACTACATACTGACACTGCCTGCAATTTAGAAATCGACTTCTGAGATCTATGCTCAAAGAAAAACAACCATATTTACAGTCATAAACGCACTCCAAATCTATTTTAGCTTAGATTTAGATTTGTTGTCACCATACATGGGCCGGGGGGTAAGGGGGGTATACCCCTCTCCCTCGGCCGGCCGTACCCCCCTCGGCCGGCCGTACCACCCCCTCGGCCACCCCCCCCCCTCCCGGAGGGAGGAAAATTTCGCGTATTTAAGGCAAAACAGGCGTTTTTTTGCCTTTTTTGGGGGGCCCCCCCCCCCCCCCCCCCCCCGAGGTCTCAGACCCCCCCCCACCCCCCCCCTCCGGATTTTTCCGGCCCATGTATGGTTGTCACCGAAAGGTAGTGATGACAGGTAGTAGTGATGCAACCGGGAGCGGAATAACGGGATTCGGGAAAACCGGGATTACCGGGAAATGAGAATACCGGGAAAAAACGGGAAGTACCGGGATTACCGGGAATATCGGGAAATCGATCAAAACGCATGCAGCATGATAAAAAAATAAATGTTTTCAACATCGGGTTAGCTATTGATAGCATTTCTAGTCGGTTTTCTCAAGGATTTTCTCTCATAACGGGCTAAACTACAGTACACTGTGAGATCAAATTTATGTTGAATGGGTTAGTGTGTTGGTTTGGCAGGGACCAGGCAGCTCGATGTCAATTGGACCAAAAGAGTTGTGTAAGAATAGCCAATCAATGAGTGGCTTTGCTCAATTGAAAGCGTTTATAAAGTTGGAAGCTTAGAACATAAAGTTTAGGGCCTAAACCAATACAAAAATATTTGGAACAAAAGGAATAGCTGCAAAACATGGCTGTTCGCTCAAATTGAGCAAGTAGCAGTCATTTGAAAACTTGTTCAAAGTTTTGCGTGCCGCTGGTACTAGCAAAAGAAAGTTGGGTATACAGTAGATGTCACTGAAATACATAGTATCTGCAAAAAAAACTGTCAATACTGCTATAAAATATATTTCCCGGTATTTCCCGGTATTAGAGAATGTGAACCGGGATTAGAAACCGAGTGAAAATACCGGGAATTCCCGGTTCTTCGGGAAAGACCGGGATCCCGGTTGCATCACTAACAGGTAGATAAATGGGATGGGCTTTTTTATATTTCGACTGATTGAATGAAACACTTTTGTGACAAGGAATCGTTTCCATGAACATGAGCTGTTGCGCTCATTTCGCCCTTAGTAGTGCTTATTTCCCTTCTCTTATCGTGTAACTTGCGATTTTCCAACTTTCCTACTTTCGGGGAGGCGATTTGTGACATTGGAAAACCAGCAAAAGTTGGTGTACCACTGTGTACCACAGCGTACCGCACGTTCTCACCGTTTCCGTTTTTCTGGGGAGGCGATTTGTATACGCGCCCTGCTATATTCAGCTTTAGGTAATATGGATTCGGATCACCGGACAACCCCGCACTGAGACCGTAGTTTAAATTTCAGGAAATTTTGTTTGCAAATTTCGGGGCACATTTGGACACCGCGGTTTCGGTACGCGGACCGTTTCCCCCATCCGCTGACCACCCTAACTTTAGGCCTCAGTTTCAAGCTGATGCTTAGGTTCAGGCTTAGGCTCAGTTGGGTGCAGGTTCAGAGTTAGGATCACCCTTTAGGGTAAAATTTAATCAGTTTGCCTTGACTGGTAGGATTGAGCCGGCAATCAGTTTCTTTTCTTTAAGCTCTGATTTTATAAATTACTGTAACGCGGTAAATTCGTTCCTATAATCATTATGTAATGACTTTGCGTAACGTATTTCCCAGCAAACTGCACGTCATAGAAGGCAACATGCTGGGGAAAGAGCGTCGTAAAATAGAATAAAACGCTGTTTGTGTTTGTAAAGTTAGTATGTAAAGTTTATTCCCAGACATACACACACGTGTAGCATAATGGAGTATAAGTGAAGTGGAATGAGTGGAGGGGTGAGATAATAGGGGTTTTTGGGGGTAAACTGTTCCATATCGGAACAACTCTACAAGCAAAGGAAAAATGTCTTGTGTTAGACCGTGCTCGTTGAACAGATAGTTGTAAGGAGTGGTGGCTATGTACTTCTACAATACTGTAGGTACAATATTGTAGGTCAAACTTCAAACTTTACAGTCCATCAGTCATTTTGTGCTAAAGAATAAAATACAAATATGTATAGCTTGTTCAGATTAAACCGCTCTGTCTTTCCTTCGTGATTCGATAATAAAATGACACGACGCGCCGTTGCTAGGCGACCGACGGGTCTGGCCACCTTCAGTTCAAACTCCGCCGCTAACAAAAACGCCGATTGGCTGTTGGTGATGTGAGCAGACGTACAATGTATGCGTCAGTCTGGTGTGCACAGAGAGCGTCACAGAATTCGTTTTTGGAGGACGGACGTGATGAAAGGTGGTTCAAAGCAAGACGTGTTGTCTGCTAAATTCGCTTATAAACTAGTGCATGATCCCTCCTGCCCTCCGAAATATGGCTTTTGCCCTTTTTTGAACTGTCCAGATGACGTTATTAATCTGGTTCTGCAAAGATTTCCTACGGATGAATATTTATGTGGCCCCAACTCGAACGGGTGGAAGGAAAAGATGAGGCTGGGTTTTGTGTGTGGCAGATTCAGAGATTGCCTTCAAGATCGGGCCGCTTGGAGACTGGATTCAAAATTGGAATTGCTGTTCTCGCGTTTTCCAGAAGAAGTACATGTTAAGATAAATGGAATCGACTTTTGGGTTTGTTTCTTGTTTCACTTTTTCTCTTTAAAAATAGGCATAAACCGGCAGTACAATTAAATGAATAGATAGGGGTTGTGCAAAAATGACGTCATCGGTCAGGGGAGGGTTTGCCAAATGATGACAGCCGATACAATAATATTTCGCAATCAGGTCGTGAGCAGTGTTGTGCCGGTTGAGTTTAGTTAGTTATTTACTAAGTAAAAACATTAGTTTTAGTTTTAGTTACATTGTATCAGATTTCGCTTAACTAAACTCAACTCAAATCCATTTTTCAGGAAATTACTAAGTAAAAAATCGAGTTACTTAGTTTATGAGTTTAGTAAGATCCAGTTTAGTTATAGTGGTAGGATAGACGCTTTGGCCATAGGTATCTAGTTTGAAGTCTAAATTCCTAAAAATTCTGGGCATGTACAAGTCATCCGCCAAAGAGGGTTGTGAGGTTTGAGTCCGGTCATGGGGATTGAGCCGAAATCGGGCACAAATCGGGAAGGATTGAGTACTAAAAATCGCAAAAAACTGCTTTATGGGTCCGTCCAGACAGAGCTAAATGGGACTTTTACAACCAATTTTAGCAATTTTCCTGTCTATAATTATAAAAATATTAAGAAATTGGCTAAAAAATTGCACTCCAGAAAAATGTCCTCCTGAGCTTCCAATCTGAAGGTTGGCTTTTGCTGGGATTGGGCAACCCTCAAAACCGCCGTGTTCCTGTACGTACATGTGCGACTGTATAAAGTCTGCCTATCTCCACCCTCTTTCCAATCCAATGAATTGGAAAACAGATAACCTAAAATTAGATAAACGATAGGGCAAAAACTATTTGTTTTGTATATTTCTATATTTTTCATTGTTCCTTTCCTGATAAGGATTTGAACCTAGTGAGGTCTACAGAGCTAAAGCAAATCGGTTAAATGCATTCATAGCCTTATTTCTGCTAGTAGTTTATTTTAACTAAACTGATAAATAAGTAACTCGATAATTTTTGCTAAACTTTACTAAACTCAGAGAACGAATTTAGTTACTAACTTTTACTTGCTAAATTCAAATTTAAAAAGTTGTAACTAACCTTTACTAACTAAATTCGGAAAATTTTCGTTCGGCACAACACTGGTCATGAGTTCTTGTGGTGCGGCCTTGAAGGCGTATTCATACGTGTTTAGAAAAAATCATGCGCTGCGTGCTTTAAACGTGTTGCCCTACAGAAAGGACGACTTTTCTGAAACAAGTTCATATGAATACGCTTTGCCACAAACATTTGTTATTGGTAAAATGGGCAGCTAAAAATTGATTTAAAAATAATTAAAATAACCCCCATTAAAAGTTTGGCCTTGTGTTCAATGCTTTTTTGGGCTTACTGAAATGTTTGACTTTAGGAAGACAAATGTGTCAATGCCCTTCGCTCTCTTTTGAAGCGAATCAAACCAACACAAATCAGACTCTTCTATGGCCGCGCCATTCCAGAAAGATTGTTCGCTGAAATTGAGAAGCTATTTCAACAGTGCCGACCTCTTGTCAAGCCAAATTCCATTGTTTTCCGTAATAGGAGCCCTGAATTTTCTGCACTCCCCTGGATTCAATCTTTCGATCTATCCAATTTGTCCAAATTGAGTATCGATCTTGGTCAAGTCAACATCAACTGCGGTTCAGACACTGTGGTGGTACTTTGCAATTTGCTGACACCTTGTCAAAACACTCTTCAGGAACTCTGTGTCAACTCCAAGAGTAGTGTTGAACTGGGACCGGTTATCAATACGATTGAAAATTGTCGACAACTTGAATGGTTGGAAATCAGTATGAAATACAGATGGCCATCACTAAGAAATGATCGTTTAATCCAACTCTGTGCTCAGCTGCCTCGACTCGTGACCTTTGACTCCGATTGGTTCAGTTGGTCACTGCATTTCAAACGCCCCACTCAGCTTAGTCTGGCGCAACATTGTTTCATTTCAAACTCTCCTGACCAATTTCAACTGGCAGGTGACTTCTTGACGTACTGGTCCAACAGTCTAACAGAAGCTAAGCTTTATCTGAGACAGAATCAAGAATCTCTCTTTCAGCTGCTCTTCTCCAACCTTTCCCAATGCCGAAACCTGACTAAATTCTCAGTCAGACTTAATACCGACCGCACTTGGTCCACCATTGGAAGTTTCTTCACACTCACCAACAAGTTTCCCAAACTCCAGCATTTTGAGTTTAGAATGAATGCTCCTTGCATGTTTGAATCAGTTGAAGAAAAGATTGAATTGATGACAGAAGCCACTCGAAACAAAATCGCTCAATTGCATCTTTCACTGGATGAGAGCGAGGAAAGCCATCGCTATGTCCTTTCTAAACTTCCAACTCTGTTCCCCAATTTGAATACGTTGGTAATCGATGGTGTTCGGGATTTGGAGACGAAGGCAGTCAGAGAATTGTTCGAGCGATTCATTCAAGTCTCCCAGACCAGACAACCAACTGAAGTGACAGTGAGTATTGGCGATGATTGGCGGGACCAAGCCGAACAGGCGGAGCAGCTGTTTGGGTCTCTGGCAGCTGAGAATGGACTGCAGTTTTCTCGAAATGGAGACAGTCTTTATATCGTCAGGGACAATTTTCAATTGGAACTCTTGCGCTGAAGCGAGGAAGAGTTTGAAAATCTGTAATTTATCCTCATTTGTACCTGCCAATTTTGTCTCACTGTCTGTACTAGTTTGCTTGCTGACTGAACAACTTTGATTGGGTCCAATCCAAGCGACACTCCCCGATTTGTACAGGGTGTGCCAAAAAAACAACCCAACAGATTTTTCGCTGTAGCAACCGCAAATTTCAACCGAATTGAATGAATCCTTTTTTAAATGAAAGATAAATAAATTCTTAAAAGATTGCTGAAATCTTCATTAAAGTACTCTGCTTTGTTCGTGAGATATTGGCTCTCAAAGTCAAAACAGTGATTTTGGCAGTGAACAAGAGGGATTTTTGATTGTTCTGCACTTCGTAATAAAACGGATTCCTCTGCTACTGCTAAGGGCTCTTGGAGGCTTTACAGGTGACACAGAAACTCGTTTTACTTCAACAGTAATATGTCATTAGCCCCTAGCAGTAGGAATCTGCTTTATTATGAAATGCAACGGAATCGCTCTTGTTCTTTGTCAAAATCTGTTTCGAATTAGAAGGCAAATATCTCAAGAACTAAACTGTGAATCTCAACAAAAATTGCACCAATCTTTGAAGAATTTATAGTCTTTCATTCAAAAAAGGTTTCATTCAAATCGGTTCAGATTCATAGTTGCAAAAGTAAAAAATATGCTGGGTTGTTCTTTATCACTCTTGTTCATTGCCAAAATCTCTGTTTTAACTTTGAGGACAAATATCTCAGGAACTAAGAATGCTATCTTAATAAACTGTACATCAATCTTTCAAGAATTTATTTATCTTTCATTTGAAAAGAATTCATTCAAATCGGTTGAGATTGGGTGATTACACAACGCACCAAACCGCTTCGCGATAGCTTTTGGAATGGGGTGCGATTAAGGGGGCCCGAAAAGTGGCCACTCATATTTTTTGAGTTTGCGCAGCAGTCCGCGCGCCTCTTTTTTTTTTTTTTGGCTGCAAAGCCCCCCCCGATCATCAGCGGTGGTCTTTTCTCACTTGTTGCTCAACTATTTTTCTCTGCAAAAACATACGCGCGCACGCCTCTCTGTGGGTGGTCGCTCGTTGATGATGCTGTTTCTTTTGTTGTTTTGTTTTATTTATTATTTGTCTTAGATATGGGGTGTGTGGTGGGGCAGTTCATTTTGTATATTTTATATACAATTGCTTGAGTTAATCGAACTAATTCATTTTTTTTTTTATAGGCAAGCAAAAAAAAAAAAAAAAATACATCTAAGTGCGAACAGTATAGCAACAGAAACATGAAAAAGTTAGTTATGATTAAACGGACTACAGAAAGAACACTTTGTATAATTAATTGCTGTTTCTTGAGAGTTAACGTTTACGCGGCCGCTAACACCGCACCGCACTTGAAAATTTGTTTCAAAGCGTTCTCCTACCGTAGCGCACAGTCTAAACAATGCCGCGCTGACATAAAACCTATCTCCAAATAGTGTACCCGGGATACACTATCCGGCACTGGTACACTATCCGGCACTAAGTGTCACATAGTGTACCCCGGGTACACTATCTGGGGGGGGTATCCTATGCAGCACTCTCCGGTACCTACCGCACACTGACGGTTTGTTCGCTTTGTATGACAGTACTTACGTATAAGATTAGTAGTGAAGAAAGCTATGTAACTTTTTGTTTGCTTTGTATGACAGTACTTACGTATAAGATTATAGTAGTGAAGAAAACTATGTAACTTCTTGTTTGCTTTGTATGACAGTACTTACGTATAAGATTATAGTAGTGAAGAAAACTATGTAACTTCTTGTTTGCTTTGTATGACAGTACTTACGTATAAGATTAGTAGTGAAGAAAACTATGTAACTTCACTTCTCTGTTTGAATGCATTTTAAATGCACAACACCTACTCATGAATTTATAGTTGCCTGGCTTTTCTGCCTATTTTCTTATCCAGGGAGATAAAATTGCAAATTCAAATACTTGCGTTTCTTTGAAATTCTTCAATAATTAAGGAAACAGTAAAAGCCATAATCAAACCTCAAGTATCAAGGTAAACTGCTCTACATCACACACATACATGTCAAGGACTCTGACCCAGCTGCTCCAGTGCATCCTTTTCTAACCCATATCTGTGTTCTACTAACCAGATTCGTAATAATAAAAATTGTTCGAAAAAAATTGACAAATTCAAGCCTTTAAAAACGTATCTAAAGGATTTTACGACTGTAAAATTGACCGAAATTAACCGGTTTAGCAGTTCGAAGAGCAGGATTGGGCTTCTGTGCGACCAGGGCGAAAAATTTTCGAAAAATTAGCCTTAAAAGTCACGTTTAAGATTCAGTAGTAACCAAAAATATGTCTATAATACAACAAAACAATGCGGGGGGGCTCAGGATTCAACTGAAAAATTTGTTTTGCGCTAGGAACGTAAATTAATTCACGTAACGGAAATTAATTTACGTATTACTTGAAACTTGAAACTTTATCGTCGACTAGTTAAAACCCGACAGTACTGTAGAGCAGCCACTGGGTAGGACAAAGCATTACTAAATTTTAATTTTCGTATTCGTTTAATTTCCGTGTCAGGATTTTTTTAATTACTGTAATTGTTAAGCGTAACGTAAATTAAAAATCGGCGCTTAATTTACGTTACGCGTTACGAAAATTAATTTACGTGCCCATCCCTATTCATGACAAATTGTCTGGTCTGTCCATTTGTCTGCAATTGTGTGGGTACATAGTTGGAAATGCGTGTGCATGTATGTACATGGCAATAATACACCCAGAATGGTCGCCAATCAATTCCGGGCTTTGTAAACCTGTAGCACAAAGCTAAATACAGGAACTATATTTAGCAAGCAGGAATACACCCAGGGTGGTTGCCAAGCAGCCCTGCGGTTGTAAACCACCTAGTCGAAGCTAGGGAAACACAAAGCCGACAAGATTGAGCAGGCACGATACATACACCCAGATTGGTTGCCAGCCAATACCGGGGTTTCTTCAACTCTTCAATAAAGAGCAAAAATTATGAATAGGCAAAATGCCACACAGATAGGTTGCCAGCCTAAACCTAGTAGTTATACTGCTCTGTTACTCTTACTGATCTTTTTTTAAAATTTGTCAATATGGACTTAGGCTGTTTTATGGTTTAGACCTTAAAACAGCCTAAGTCCACTATCACAAATTTTTAAAAATATGCAAATCAGGAAATATGTGGTAGCCCAAACTCAGGTGCGGGCGGAGTAGCACTGGAATGGGCCTCTTTTGGCATAATGCCGTTTAGGGCATAGCGTCTTGCAATTTATAGTCCTTGCCAAAAAAGAGCGGATTGGCGGTTTTTTGCGAATAACTCCTTATGGGTGCATCGGAGCGCTTTTTGCCTCATAACCAAAGTTGTAGAGTGGCCCGAGCTCGGTACTCTGGTGCAACCTAATCTGCGCAACGCGCCATGGTAATGCTAATCTGCGCAACGGAACAAAATCAGCTTTTCCTGTAGTTGGGATGAACGCGAGTTTTTCAGTGAATTATAATCTACACACCTCGGTGATTTCAAAAATGTATTCATATTTCTTCTAGGTGGAACGGTTCCAGAGTTATACACCGTCAAAGTTGGCCGAATATGCTAAAAATGGCCATTTTTGGCGATTTTCAGATTTCTGGGGGGGATTGGAATAACTCTGGACCAACTCAGCCGATCAGGCTGAAATTCACATATATGGTGTAAAATTTAGTTTTACGTCGATTGAGACACATAAGAACCCTGAAAAATTGACCCTGATACCGTAATCCCGATTTTTTCAACTTTAGGTCATTTGATTTTTTTTCTGCTGGTATATAGAAGCTTAACCCCTCCACTGTAGTTAAAAATGTACTTTACAGTGTTTTGAATCGATTTCAGTCCATTCTGAAGCCATTCGGATACTGTAAATTGTGGTCCTGGCACGAAAATAACTTTTTGTCAATTTACATTGTTCCTGCGGCAAAGAAATGCCCTATAAAGTAGGCACTAAGGGTTTTCATGGTTAGGGAATCCATTGCTGACATAACTATAATCACTGGGATACTGTATTTTGAGGTCCAAACACGAAAATTGTTATTTTGCGTTTATGAATGCCTGGTGCAAGGAAACGCTCTATAGAGTAGGCAATATAGGTTTTCAGGGGTGGGGAATCTATTTCTGACATAAACCATCATTGCCTTGTTACTGTATTTTGAGGTCCCGACGAGAAAATTGTTATTTTTTGCTATTTGGGTGTTCCTGTTGGTGGGGAAAGCTGGATAAAGTAGGTACTAAAACCTATGAGTTTGTACATTCGTTCCAGGACCACAATATATAGTAATCCAGTAGCATTCGCTATGCCCTGAATGAATTCGCTGATGCCGAAAACCTTTAGTGCTTGTGAATTCATAGTTTTCTTGCAACAGGAACACCTAAATTGCAAAAAATAACAATTTTCTCGTCGGGACCTCAAAATACAGTAACCCAGCATTATGGTTATGTCAGAAATAGATTCTCCACCCCTGAAAACCTATCTTGCCTACTCTATAGAGCGTTTCCTTGCACCAGGCATGCATAAACGCAAAATATCAAGTTTCGTATTGGGACCTCAAAATACAGTATCCCAGTGATTATGGTTATGTCAGCAATGGATTCCCTGACCATGAAAACCCTTAGTGCCTACTTTATTAGGCATTTCTTTGCCACAGAAACAATGTAAATTGACAAAAAGTTATTTTCGTGCCAGGACCACACACTACAATACCCGAATGGCTTCAGAAAGGCCTGAGATCGATTCAAAACACTTAAAAGTACATTATTAACCACAGTGGAGGGCTTAAACTACTACATACCAGCGGAAAAAAATCAAATGACCTAAAGTTGAAAATATCGGGATTACGGTATCAGGGTCAATTTTTCAGGGTTCTTATGTGTCTCAATCGACGTAAAACTAAATTCTACACCATATATGTGAATTTCAGCCTGATCGGCTGAGTTGGTCCAGAGTTATTCCAATCCCCCCCCAGAAATCTGAAAATCGCCAAAAATGGCCATTTTTAGCATTTTCGGCCAAATTTGATGGTGTATAACTCTGGAACCGTTCCACCTAGAAGAAATATGAATACATTTTTGAAATCCCCGAGGTCTGTAGATTATAATTCACTGAAAAACTCGCGTTCATCCCAACTACAGGAAAAGCTGATTTTTTTCCGTTGCGCAGATTAGCATTACCATGGCGCGTTGCGCAGATTAGGTTGCACCAGAGTACCGAGCTCGGGCCACTCACTCTACAACTTTGGTTAAGAGGCAAAAAGCGCTCCGATGCACCCATAAGGAGTTATTCGCAAAAAGCGCCAATCCGCTCTTTTTTGGCAAGGACTATAGTTCAGGCTGGCCGAAAACTTTGAAAGCGTTTTTCGCGTTTCATCTATTTATGGACTGAGGCATTTCTTCGTTTGAACGCTTCAATTGATTTCAATCGGATTTAAGTCATATGTGCGCCGTTTCCATAAAACAGTCGTAGCGCCGTCGTCGTGCGTGTAGATAGGGAGATCACTAGTTGCTCCGATTAGTGTTTCAAATGTAGATATTTTTTGGCCTTTTTGTTTAAACAGGGCCATAGCCTATACCAGGCCATAGCTAGGCCACAGGGCTTGGAAGAAGACTGTTATACTTGTGCTTAATCGATAGCAAATTGTCATATCTACCCAAATGCTCTTGGTCAGACATATCTGTTACGGACTCGAATGGTACGATTGTTTAGTAAGTGGAGTCACGTCGGCGCTTTTTTCTTTTTTTTCTATTTTTTTAATTTGTTGTTCTTGTATCACTGAAAGTAAATGCGCCGAAATATGCATATAAGGTGGGCCTACTCACACAGTAAAATTGGTAGCTAACTTTCAAAACATGACATAGAAACTTCTTTTTTCTATTTTTTTTTTCAGCGATAATCGTCGTTTTATAAGGGCCACCGTCCCAATCTTTCTAACTGTGCTTGCTCTGTAGCTAGGGTAATTGTCTACTGTTACGGCCTTGGACACAAATCTATGTCCATGTGAATGAATTTTATGGCCAGTTTTCCAGGTGTGGTTTCCGTTGAAAATCGACCGATTATCGATGAAGTAAGGCTATATGACGAGAGCGTGTAATCTGAGGTAGCATTCAGCAATTGGCTGTGGATGTGCTGGTGTGTTAGTATGCAAAACAATAATCCAAAAGTCAAACGTAGTTGTTTGATACCACATTTGGTCATATTTGTTAAAGATTTACAATTTGGGTGCGCACGTCTTATAGGATTTGTTCCAAGACCAAAAACACGTATATCTGAGGTAAAGCTGAATATAATAGCATGCAGTAATTATATGTTGATGTTCAATGTGTAAAATAATAATTAAAAGATCGTCAGCAGTGATTTGATATCACATTCGGTCGTGTGTGTTTAAAAGTTGTAATTCGAGCGATCTCCCCAACACAGGCTGAAAACGCGTAATCTGAGTGAGATGAAGCTGAATACGGCATGCTGTAATTAGCTGTTTATGTGTAAAATAGGGAGCAGTCGTTTGACACCACACGTGGTAATTGTTAAACCTTAACTGAGTTCTCTCCCTAACCCAACCAAACAAAACAATAACAACAACAACAGCAAGTCGAGCCGCCGATAAGGAAAGAAGACCTACCTACCGCTTATTACGTAAACTGAGAAGTCACTAAGCGTAAGCTTGATCTTCTTATGTCTAATCTTATGCCTTATCCTAAGCTATTGAGGGGCCGCTCAGGTCATTGGGCTGCGCAGTGCGAGCAAACTGTCTGGCGGCCAATCAAATGCAAATAATTTAATATAATAGCAGGAACTAACTGTATGTACGAGGTATGAGCGGGTAATTTACGGTTTGTGCTCAATACCGATTTCTTTCCAATTCCAGTAAGTAAGCCCATATTTGAACCTAAGTCTCAGCCTAACTCTGAATAGAAATTCCAATTAGTATTATTATTTTGGTGTCATTGTAGGTATATTGGCTGGGCTGGCTCGTGTTCCCCATTTTTGAGTTTGAGTTTGAATTTATTGGCCCTGGCCAACTGCGATTAGCAGCTGATATCAGGCTAGCAGTTACAACGTGACTGTATGAGAGAGTACCTGGTATAGGATAAGAGGAAGGGAGTGAGGAGAGGATATGGAGGTGGTGAGTTGGAGGCGGGGGATGGAGGCCAGAAAGTCAATGAGGCAGTTATGTCAGGAGTGGCCGATGGTTTTAAGGTTACCAAGGTAGAGAGACGGGAGGGGTACGGCGAAGACGGTGGAGCCAGAGCGCAGCATTGTGATGGCAACCTTTGCTGTACGGGGAGTCTGTCAAGTGGGTCGTCGCGGCCGTGGTATGGCGAGGGCACGTCGGTAGCCGTGGTATGGCCGATCTCTGCCACTCTGCTACCAACGCTGGATCCGTGGTGGAAGGTGCTGGAGGGAAGAAACTTGTGGAACATGTGTAAGGGAGGCAGGACGAAAAAAAGGGGCAGATCGGCTCAGTTTTGGGTAAAGCTGGGAGGTGTTTTTCCAGGTGCGCCAAAGGTGGGCAATCGAACTTCTTGCAGCAGAGCAACATCAATGCTCCATTCCTGTGGGCGGTGTCGTAGTTCAGCCGCCCGGTGGCGAAGACTGTAA
>JASANB010001185.1:0-109471 GCA_030248155.1 Sabatieria punctata
CTCAGTAACCTTGAACTTCAAACACAAGCCTTGCATATTGTACAATGTGGAAATAATATGCCTAACAATTAAAGCAGAAAAATGTTACAGTTTTATCAACCCTACTTGCAGCAGTTGTGGTAGATGTTGTAGTTGTAGTCACAAAAGCCAGTGGAACTCCAACACCAACTCCTAAGCCAACGCCTAGTCCAACCCCTAGTCCACTTATCCGAGGCCAGCTCCCAGTTCAACTGCACTCTTCTTTGCTCCTGTTTCGCTCTTCTGTCTAGCTATTTCCTGGTCAAGTTCTTCTACTCTCTCTTCCTCTCTTTGCTCCCTCTTATCGCCCTCTTCCTTCTCCTGCTCCTTGCATTTACCATAGACATATTTTTCAACTTTGCACACATCCACAGTTACAATTACATCACTGAAAATTACATAGAATGTGGATCGTTTTGGCCCGGCTTCATAACAAATTCCTAGAAAAGTTTTTTTTTAAGTTAAAATACTTGTTTTGCTTTTCAATGCGTATGTCTCCAATTGCTTTGCCTGTCAGATCCAATTCTTTACCATAATCTATAGTTATCCACTCACAGTTGCTGAGTGAGGACGACGCACTACTGCAGCACAGTGCAACCCAACTGAATCTGATGTTATATATCTGGTACTTTCTACTCAGCACTAACTAACCTCTCAAGCATTTCATCTAGCGAAACACCAGTGCCGATTCCTGCCATATATGCATGATTCCCAGATCCACGAATCCAAGCCTTACTGTCACGACAAGAAGTGGCCCAACTGCAATACTAAACCCACAAAACTGTGCACCCTTAGTGAAGAACAATTAGCCTCAACCTGAGCACACGATGCATGCTCAAACGGCACGCACTCGTGTTCTAGCCACATCTTGTTTGTGTCTGCATCTTTCCATTGTCTTAGCGACCCTGTCATCTCCCCTGGTCTGCAGCCAACCTTAGTCACGTGTTCTTTGCCAACAGCCATTAGAAAACCCAGCATTAGAAACTGGAATGCATTCGGCGCCATTGCTTAGAGCAAGAAGAGTACAATAAACTCGGCCGACAACACAAAACTGATGTTAGAACGAACTGGCCACCCGGCGCTAAAAGATTGCTGGTGACGATAACGCCTTGGGCGGTCCGGCAGTCATCTATGACTGGTTGCGACCTGCCACACTGCCACGACAAAAAATCACTCATCCACCATGGTGTGTGTCATGTAAAAATCTATTTTGTTAAGTTGTATTGTGTATGTCACCGGTTTACGGGGCAATTTTCTAGAGTTTTTGCAAACGGCGAGCAGATGCGTGGCAAGTATTCTTAAAATGGGCACAATGAATTATAAACAGGTTTACAAGAAGCTTTTTGCACAGTTTTAAGAGGCAGTTACTAGTCTAACATAAAACTATATGCGATAGCTTTTTGCGCTTAGTCAGAGCACTAAAATTTGCCCCAAACTTCATTTATGATCTCCATGCAAAGCTTAGTAGGATGGTTACTTTACTTATGTTCTTAAAATATCTCAAGGAGAAAATGTAGTGTTGACGAATCGACTTTTGACTGGTTTACGTGCAGACACGGAAAAACTTGAACCAGTCTAAAAAGCAGAAAGCTGTCACGGAAAATCAGACTGAAGATTTACTAATGAGTTTGCGCCCACTTGAACTGCACAAGTTTTTCTTGTGACGACAGAAGATTCTCTAAATTTATAGAACGGGAATCGGAGCGAGGAAGTCTGGCAGACACTGCGCACTAACTAAAACTCATGCAAAATGCCAAGTCCAGATACCAAAGGTTCCAGGCCAGCAAAGCAACTCTATCCGCATTTGTTAATTGTTTGCCTTAATTATTTATTAACTGCCTTTTTACTCTTACTTCTATCAGAAAGTAAATCAAATTTTTATGTGCCCCTAAAATAAAATTATAAAGAACATGTCTCTCTAATAATACATACATTAAGCAGAAGGATAGAAGACAGTATATAATTCTTGGTATAACTGAAACTACACCGTTGTAAACACTCTAAAATAATCTGTGTATCGCAAGGATCACAAGCTTCTGCCATCTGTTTTCATCTTGAAATTGAAAATTCTTATGCATACAAAAGATCAAACATTCTTCTATTCTGCGCATACAACGGTATTTTATTTGAGACACAACAAACAAACTCAATGTAAGCAAAGAAAATTTCTTATGTGAAAATCGGATCTGCATAGTTACACAGGACAATTACAGAAAATTTATATCAAAGATTAGATTTCGTTCTAACCCTGCAACTGATTTGCATTAGGGCTGCGCTAAAATGAGGTCATCAGTTAAGGAGAGGGGTTTTGCCAAGATGATGACAATGAGGGAGGGAGGTTCGGTCAATGATGACGTGACTTTTGTCTGACAGAGGAATTTTGAGAAATTAGCTTTCAAAAACGCATTTTAAAGTTTTAGTTTAACAGTTTTAGTAGTTTAAGGAGGCTTGGTTGAGCTTCTGCCTGACCAGGGCGAGAAATTTAGGAAAAAGCTTCAAAACGCATTTAAAAGGCATTCTATCTGATCATAATATAGTAGAGCCCTGCACAGACGCGCCCAGCACAGGATTATAGTATAAGGTTCTTCTGGGCCAAGGCTGCCCAAAATGATTTTGGGGGTTGTTTTTTAAACTAGAATAGATACTACTGTATGTATTTTAACGAAAACAAGCTATTCTTTGATCTGTTTTATATTTTGGTTTGTTGCATCATTAGACATTTCTCTTGTACCTACAGTACATAACATAGTTCTCTTCTCACACAAGCGATTTTACAAGAATTTTGCGCGATTTTAGCTTTCTTGGAACGCCCTTCATCCTGGCGGATTCGAAATCTGAACTTCCGTCTGAAGTTTGTTGCAAAATGATGACAACCGAAGACAATAGGGTTCAAAAAACGGGCAAAAATCGATAACGTCTTTTCTGCACAGCTCCATAACACTTGTGCATGACTTATCTGCATGATTGTATGCACGCAAATGGTGAATGTAGAAAAAAAATATAAATATCTGTTAAATATCTGTTTTCAAGAATTTATAATACTGACTGTCTGAAACAGTCGCCCAATTAGTCCCAAAGGTTCGGCAATGGCAGCAGAAAAGTCACTTACTGATTTCTGCACTAGCGGTGGGCAGGTCGATCGCCCAGCAGATGGCCAACCATATTAAAAGAAGTTGTAGTGTTCTCAGTGCTGCTGGCTTCATCGTTTTCTTCTTCTCCATCTTTTTCTTCTTGCCCATGATTCTTCGGCCTTTGAGCATTCGTGGCTCTCCTCGTTTTGCTGAAACAGCTCACAGAATTCTTTTACAGCTTTGGTCAGTCAAAGCAACGTTTTGTTTAGAATCAAGCTAGTATTATTTTGATTTGTTGAACTAATGGAAAACATTTTTGCACATGGATAATTCTTCAAATGCAAGCTGATGTAGCTTTTGAGTGCATGTGAATAAAGTTATTGGATTTGTCTAGATAAACAGGTTGAAGCCATATGAGTTAGGTTAGGAGTTCTAGGTGGACTACTAAAGGAAGGTCATCAAGAAGGTCGTCCAGTAAATCAGTATATTGCTTACTTTTTGGTCCAGTAGAGCTCTCTTCATTTTTCTGTCTTCCTGTTCCTGCTTGCTGTTTGGTCCATCTCAGCAGCCGCGTGCATAAGAGCACCTTCAACAGCCAATCCACCAGAGCCGTTGCCGACTGCTACAATGAAACCAGTATTCACAGAAGTCTATTTATGTAACTACAGAGCCGACTAAAAAGAGCGTCTGGCCACTCATATGACAATTCCTGATTCCTGACAACGCCAACTTTTTGCCTTCCTTGCAAGTAAAACTGCAACAGATTGAAACTAGTTGGGGGAGAAGGCTAAACTTTTCTAAATGTATAAGTCGTGTAAAGAAAGATCTGCTGAACGTTTCATAAGCTACTTCAGTTTAAACTTTTCAGCTTCCAGTTTGGCATTTTTCACTTCAGACTACAGAAGGAAGAACTGCTTTAAAGAAAGGCCGGTTGTTATAAAAAATTCCACTAGTCCACCGCGCACATGTAGACATACCCCAGCAGTGCAGTTGTGCTTCTTTGCGTTCTTTCTCCAGTAAATCTTCCTGAGAAGATGCGGGCGTTTGCTGGCCAGCCCGAGTAGTTTTGGAGTGACCTCGTTGACCTGAAATCGTTAACTAGTGAAATGAGTGCCTTAGAAGAACAAGTTTATCCCACCTTGTTGTTGCTCTTTCTAACAGGCCTTTTCTTTTGCACTTTCACGGTTGACAGATTCCTTTCTACAACCTGGATGGCAATTATTTTGCCCCTGCGTTTTGTAGATCTTTCTTGACTGATCTTTCCTCGAGCAGCTTTGCTTGCAGTTGGGCCTTTGCCTTTCTTCATGGGCTTCATCTCTCTTGGCTCGCTGAGTGGTTTATCAGTGCATATGTCCGCTGTAGTCATGACTGGAATGTCAAAGACAATTTTGAAAGCAGGTTCAAGCTGTTTAACGGAGTGTTCCTGTTCCTTTCGAGCCATCTTCTGTTTTTTCCTTTTCTTCAGAGCTGGCTGTCCTGCAGTGTGCAAGCCAGGAATTCCACTTGGCATGTCAGCTACTATCTGATCTGGGGTGAACATGCTTCTGATTAGGTCATACTGCCTGTTGGCAGCAGACTTGGATGAACAGGGAGGCTCCTGTTCTTCCAGTTCCATCCAGGGTGTTGCCTTGACAATGGCCAACTTGAGCTTTTTGGGATTAGCAACAAGCACACGAATTGGTGCTTTCCTTGCATCTGCACACTCCTGTTTTGCCTTCCTCTTCTCATTATGTTTCTCCAACTTGAGTGCTTTTCGTTCCTTCTTTAGTTGATGCCTGCTGTTCATCTGTGCGAGGCCTTCCCCTTGCATCGCAGCTTTCTTTCCAATTTGAATTGCGGTTGGATACCATTTGCAATGCCCTAATTCTTTCCACTCCTCTTCATTCTTCTCTAATTCCTCTTCATTTGAGAATCCTTCATTATGTTCTTCAGTCTTGTCTTCTTCTTCTTGTGCATTCACCTTTTCCTCCACTGCAACTTCTTCTTGTCCACTTTCCTCCTTTTGATCCTGCTCCACTTCTTTCTCCTCTTCTTTCTCTTCTTGTTTACATTCCTCCTCTGGATCCCACTCTACCTCTTCTTCTTGTTCTTCTTGTTTGTTGTCCATCTCTTTCTCTTCTCCCTCTTCTTGTTCAACTTCTCCCTCTCCATTCTGCACCTCTTCTTTCTCCACTTCTTCCTGTTGGTCCTCCTCTTTGTTCTCCACTTCTTCTTTCTGCACACTTTCCTCCACTTGATCCGATGTCTCTTCTTTCTCCTCTTCTTTCTGTTGGCCCTGTTTGTTCTCCTGTTCTTGTTTACACTCTTCTTGTCTACCTTCTTTGTCTTGCTCCTGTTTCTCTTCTTTCAATTCTTCTTCCTCTTGATCACATTTGTTCTCCATTTTCACCTCTTCTCCCTCTTCTTTTTCAAGTTCTTCCTCAGGATCCTGCAACTCTTCTTTCTCCTTTTCCACTTGTTCATGCACACTTTCATCAACTTCATTCAGCCCCTCTTCTATCTCCTCTTTCACCTGTGATTTCACCTGTCCATCCTTCTTCTCTTGAGCCTCCTGTTCTTCACCTCGTTGTTTGTGTTTATTCTGGACATTTGGTGGGTGATCTAAATAGTTTTTCTCCTAACTAGAAACAAATGCACTGACTTCTGCTCAAACAGAGACATATAGTGCCTGTTGCCAATTCGATCTCATCAACTGGAGTGAGCTAAATGTAGCTTTCGAAAGACGATAGTAAGGATTGTGCATAAAGATGTGTGTAGTGAAGATGGCTTCTGGGACAGAATAACTATTCTTGTAGTCTTTGTTTCACTGACTGCATTTAACAAAGCAAATATCTTTTTATAATTCTGGTATTGCAATGCGATACAGTGCGATGTAGATTTTAGTAAAAATTAATAAAAAGTTGTTAACTTTATCATCTTGTTAAATACAGATTACGCAAGAGCAACATTAGATAATAAAAACGTTCTATCTTAAAACAACACTAAACATATTTTTCTGTGCAAATCCTATTCTGAATTGATATTATATCCCAGTTTTCAGATTTGGATAGAACTGATTAACTTAGCATCAGGGATGAATATTTTACTTAGAAAAATTCGACCTGTTGTTTTCCAGTTTTTTTCAAAATCGCGGAAAAAACTCCAGCTCAACTTCTGAGTTTCCTGGCCTAATCATATCCTTCCTAATGCTTTCTAGGCTTCCTAGAATGGGAAAAACTACATTTCATAGACTGGCCTAAAGATCTTACTTTGAAAAATAATTCCTAGAATGGGAAAAACTGCATTTCAAAGAATCGTCTAAAGAGTTTACTTTGAAAAGAATTCCTAGAATGGGAAACTATTCATTTCAAAGAACAGCCTAAAGAGTTCACTTTGAAAAGAAATTCTTAAAATGAGAAAAACTGCATTTCATAGAACGGCCTGAAGGGTTTACTTTGAAAAGGAATTCCTAGAATGAGGAAAACTGCATTTCAAGAATGGCATGAAGGGTTTACTTTGAAAAGGAATTCCTAGAACAGGAAAAACTCCATTTCAAGCAATGGCATGAAGAGTTTACTTTGAAAAGGAATTCCTAGAACAGGAAAAACTGCATTTCAAAGAACAGCCTAAAGAGTTTATTTTGAAAAGTAATTCCTAGAATGGGAAACGTTGCATTTCAAGGAATGGCGTAAAGGGTTTACTTTGAAAAGGATTTCCTAGAATGAGAAAAACTGCATTTCAAGAATGGCCTAAAGAGTTTACTTTGGAAAGGAATCCCTAGAACAGTAAGAACTGCAGTTAAGAATGGTCTAAAGAGTTTACTTTGAAAAGGAATTCCTAGAATGGGAAAAACTGCATTTCAAAGAATGGTCTAAAGCGTTTACTTTGAAAAGAATTCCTGGAATGAGAGAAACTACATTTCAAAGAACGGCCTAAACAGTTTACTTTGAAAAGGAATTCCTAGAACAGGAAAAAGTGCATTTCAAAGAATGGCCTAAAGAGTTTACTTTGAAAAGGAATTCCTAGAATGATAAAAGCTGCATTTCAAGGAACGGCCTAAAGGGTTTACTTATAAAAGGAATACCTAGAATGGGAAAAACTGCATTTCAAGGAATGGCCTAAAGGGTTTACTTTGAAAAGGAATTCCTAGAATGAAGAAAACTGCAAGAATGGTGTAAAGAGTTTACTTTGAAAAGAATTCGTGGAATGGGAGAATCTACATTTCAAAGAATGGCCTAAAAGTTTACTTTGAAAAGGAATTACTAGACCAAGAAAAACTGCATTTCAAGGAACGGCCTATTGAGTTTACTTCGATAAGGAATATCTAGAATGGGAAAAACTGCATTTCAAAAAATGGTGTAAGAGTTTACTTTGAAAAGAATTAATAGAATGGGAGAAACTACATTTCAAAGAATGGCCTAAACAGTTTACTTTGAAAACGAATTCCTAGAATGGGAAAAGCTGCATTTCAAGGAATGGCCTAAAGGCTTTACTTTGAAAAGGAATTCCTTGCATGAGAAAAACTGCATTTCAAGAATGGCCTAAAGAGTTTACTTTGGAAAGGAATCCCTAGAACAGTAAGAACTGCAGTTAAGAATGGTCTAAAGAGTTTACTTTGAAAAGGAATTCCTAGAATGGGAAAAACTTCATTTCAAAGAATGGTCTAAAGAGTTTACTTTGAAAAGAATTCCTGGAATGAGAGAAACTACATTTCAAAGAATGGCCTAAACAGTTTACTTTGAAAAGGAATTCCTAGAACAGGAAAAAGTGCATTTCAAAGAATGGCCTAAAGAGTTTACTTTGAAAAGGAATTCCTAGAATGATAAAAGCTGCATTTCAAGGAACGGCCTAAAGGGTTTACTTATAAAAGGAATACCTAGAATGGGAAAAACTGCATTTCAAGGAATGGCCTAAAGGGTTTACTTTGAAAAGGAATTCCTAGAATGAAGAAAACTGCAAGAATGGTGTAAAGAGTTTACTTTGAAAAGAATTCGTGGAATGGGAGAAACTACATTTCAAAGAATGGCCTAAACAGTTTACTTTGAAAAGGAATTACTAGACCAGGAAAAACTGCATTTCAAGGAACGGCCTATTGAGTTTACTTCGATAAGGAATATCTAGAATGGGAAAAACTGCATTTCAAGGAATGGCCTAAAGAGTTTACTTTGAAAAGGAATTCCTAGAACAGGAAAAACTGCATTTCAATGAATGGCCTAAAGAGTTTGCTTACTTTGAAAAGGAATTCCTAGAACAGGAAAACTGCATTTTAGAGAATGGTGTAAAGAGTTTACTTTTAAAAGAATTCCTAGAATCGGAAAAACTGCATTTAAAAGAACGGCTTAAGAGTTTACTTTGAAAAGGAATTCCTAGAACAGGAAAAACTGCATTTCAGGGAGTGGCCTAAAGAGTTTACTTTGAAAAGGAATTCCTAGAATGATAAAAGCTGCATTTCAAGGAACGGCCTAAAGGGTTTACTTATAAAAGGAATACCTAGAATGGGAAAAACTGCATTTCAAGGAATGGCCTAAAGGGTTTACTTTGAAAAGGAATTCCTAGAATGAAGAAAACTGCATTTCAAAGAATAGTGTAAAGAGTTTACGTTGAAAAGAATTTGTGGAATGGGAGAAACTACATTTCAAAGAATGGCCTAAGCAGTTTACTTTGAAAAGGAATTACTAGACCAGGAAAAACTGCATTTCAAGGAATGGCCTATTGAGTTTACTTCGATAAGGAATATCTAGAATGGGAAAAACTGCATTTCAAAAAATGGTGTAAAGAGTTTACTTTGAAAAGAATTAATAGAATGGGAGAAACTACATTTCAAAGAATGGCCTAAACAACAGTTTACTTTGAAAACGAATTCCTAGAATGGGAAAAACTGCATTTCAAGGAATGGCCTAAAGGCTTTACTTTGAAAAGGAATTCCTTACATGAGAACAACCGCATTTCAAGAATGGCCTAAAGACTTTACTTTGGAAAGGAATGCCTAAAACAGTAAAAACCACATTTCAAGAATGGTCTAAAGCGTTTACTTTGACAAGAAATACCTAGAATGAGAAAAACTGCATTTCAAAGAGCATCCTAAAAATTTTACTTTGAAAAGGAATTCATACAATGGGAAAAACTGCATTTCAAAGAACAGCCTGAAGAGTTTACTTTGAAAAGGAATTCCTAGAATGGGAAACGCTGTATTTCAAAGAATGGTCTGAAGAGTTTACTTTGAAAACAAATTCCTAGAATGGGAAACACTGCATTTCAAGGAATGGCGTAAAGGGTTTACTTTGAAAAGGAATTCCTAGAATGAGAAAAACTGCATTTCAAGAATGGCCTAAAGAGTTTACTTTGGAAAGGAATCCCTAGAACAGTAAAAACTGCAGTTCAAGAATGGTCTAAACAGTTTACTTTGAAACTGAATTCCTAGAATGGGAAAAACTGCATTTCAAAGAATGGTCTAAAGAGTTTACTTTGAAAAGAATTCCTGGAATAAGAGAAACTACATTTCAAAGAATGGCCTAAACAGTTTACTTTGAAAAGGAATTCCTAGAACAGGAAAAAGTGCATTTCAAAGAATGGCCGAAAGAGTTTACTTTGAAAAAGAATTCCTAAAATGATAAAAACTGCATTTCAAGGAACGGCCTAAAGGGTTTACTTATAAAAGGAATACCTAGAATGGGAAAAACTGCATTTCAAGCAACGGCCTAAAGGGTTTACTTTGAAAAGGAATTCCTAGAATGAAGAAAACTGCATTTCAAAGAATGGTGTAAAGAGTTTACTTTGAAAAGAATTCGTGGAATGGGAGAAACTACAGTACATTTCAAAGAATGGCCTAAACAGTTTACTTTGAAAAGGAATTACTAGACCAGGAAAAACTGCATTTCAAGGAACGGCCTATTGAGTTTACTTTGATAAGGAATATCTAGAATGGGAAAAACTGCATTTCAAAAAATGGTGTAAAGAGTTTACTTTGAAAAGAATTAATAGAATGGGAGAAACTACATTTCAAAGAATGGCCTAAACAGCTTACTTTGAAAACGAATTCCTAGAATGGGAAAAGCTGCATTTCAAGGAATAGCCTAAAGGCTTTACTTTGAAAAGGAATTCCTTGCATGAGAAAAACTGCATTTCAAGAATGGCCTAAAGACTTTACTTTGGAAAGGAATGCTTAAAACAGTAAAAACCGCATTTCAAGAATGGTCTAAAGCGTTTACTTTGACAAGAAATTCCTAGAATGAGAAAAACTGCATTTCAAAGAACAGCCTAAAGAGTTTACCTTGAAAAGGAATTCCTAGAATGGGAAAAACGGCATTTCAAAGAATGCTCTAAAGTGTCTAACTTGGAATAGAATTCCTAGAATGGTAGAAACTAGTAGTGTTCCAACGATATCAAAATTCGTCGATATTCGATATCGATATCGATATCGATATTTTCAACTCAATATCGATCGATATCGATATCGATATCGATATTTATAGTTAAGCAAGAAAATCTCAAGATTTGAAAGAACAAACTGCTCTCACTGATTATCAGTCAAGCACTGATGCAATCAGCGGTCTGATATAAATTAAGTAGAGAATCTAAGAAAGGTAGTTGCCCTTCTGAAGCCCTTCAATGAAAAGGTTGACCCCTCAGGCCGATGCCCCACCCTCATTAGGCATAAATGAGCTCAGACAGAATAGCTGTATTTCATCTTATTTTAATCACAAATAGGACATAATCCTTGATTTTAGTAGAAAATCGGACTTTTTGCCATCCTTTCAATCACCCAACAGCCGGCGTTACCTCCCCAGGATTTAAAAATTTACCACCCCTCAGCCGAAATGCTAGCCCATGTCTGCTTCTGCCCTCCTGCTTCAAGTGTGTACAGTAGAGTGAGCAGCTCTTCAGTGTTGCTGCAGACATTTAAGAACCTAACTGTTGCTGTCTGAAAGCTGAGAATGCCAAGAAATTGACGTTTCTGAGAGCTATCATGCCACTGTTAGGTTTTGACACTATTCCAGGGAAATAAACTAGGTGTCAGTTCTGTTTTTTCCTACTTTTCAGGACAAAAAATATCGAAAATATCGATGCAAAATATCGCGATATCGATATCGATATCGATATTGGAAAAAGGGTCGATATATCGACTTTTCGATATCGATATCGATATATCGTCGGAACCCTAGAAACTACATCTAAAAGAACGGCCTAAACAGTTTACTTTGAAAAGGAATTCCTAAAATGATAAAAACAGCATTTCAAGGAACGGCCTAAAGGGTTTACTTATAAAAGGAATACCTAGAATGGGAAAAACTGCATTTCAAGGAATGGCCAATGATGGCCTATAGAGTTTACTTTGAAAAGGAATTCCTAGAATGGGAAAAACTGCATTTCAAAAAATGGTGTAAAGAGTTTACTTTGAAAAGAATCAGTAGAATGGGAGAAACTACATTTCAAAGAACGGCCTAAACAGTTTACTTTGAAAAGGAATTCCTAGAATGGGAAAAACTGCATTTCAAAGAGCGGCGGAAAGAGTTTACTTTGAAAAGGAATTCCAAGAATGGGAAAAGCTGCATTTCAAAGAATGGTGGAAACAGTGTACTTCGAAAAGAAATTCCTAGAAAGGGAAAACCTGTGTTTCAAGGAACGGCGTAAAGCGATTACTTTGAAACGGAAGTCTTAGAATTGGAAAAACTGCTTTTTTAAGAATGGCCTAAAGGGATTACTTTGAAAAGGAATTCCTAGAATGGGAAAAACTGCATTTCAAGGAATGGCCTAGAGTTTACTTTGAAAAGAAATTCCTAGAATGAGAAAAGCTGCATTTCAAGGAATGGCCTAAAAAGTTATGTTGAAAAGGAATTCACAGAATGGAAAAAACTGCACTTCAAAGAGCGTCCTAAAGAATTTACCTTGAAAACGAATTCATAGAATGGGAAAACTGCATTTCCAATAATGGCCTAAAAGTTTACTTTGAAAGGAAATTCCTAGATTGGGAAAACTGCATTTCAAAGAATGACCGAAAGAGTTTACTTTAGAAAAGAAATTCCTAGAATGAGAAAAACTGCATTTCAAAGAATGGCCTAAAGAATACTTTAGAATAGAAAAGCTACGGTAGACTAACAATGTTTATCTAAATCTAATGGTTTTATTAAATATCAATAAAATTCTTACTGTTTATTGCTGAAACTGCTGTATTTTTTTGTTGGCAGTTGGCAAGTTTTGATAATCAATTGGTCTATAAGTTCATTAGGGCAGGAGTTAGAGCCGGAAATCGTCCCAGCTCATCCAGTCTAAATCGAAGGTCATTTCGCGTCTCTTGTCTTTAATAAAACTTAACTAACTAAGCTTTCAAACTTTCGATTTTCTAGAAAAACTAGTCAATCTCAAAACAATTTAAAAAAGTTAATGGGCTAATTTAGCTGACTTCTATTCTAGGTTTTCAAAAGGCAGTGCTATGGGGAAGGAAGGTCAGAATTCTTCATGTTCCATTCCAATCTTTGGCCGCTGTACATTTGATCCGCTCACCTGTGACGTTCATCTTTAGCAATTTTTTCACAAATTTCGTATTCAGTCCAGTTCCTCAAAATAGGTTTTTTTCGAAGTAAAGAAATCCATAAACAACTTTTTCAGACTGTTCCAAAACATTATTTTCTTGCTCCGCTTTAACAGAGCTTTCAATGGTTTTTTCAAGCATTTTCGATTTTCGATTGTCTATGTGCGACGCGACCCTCGATTGGATTAGACACAATGTACAGTACACCCTTCATAAGAAGCAACTTATGGTAGCACTGACAGACTTACCTGAAGCTGAAAGTTTGATTAGAGTTCCGTCCTGACTGTTACTTCGAACTTAGATTACATTATTATTAAGAAAACAATTTTGTTTGAGAGCTAATATTAGCATAACTGTGTTAAATTTGTTTTTCTTTTTCAGTTTTTGTTCATAAAGTCTAAACAGATTTTAGTAGGATTTTTGAATCTACTGGGATTATAGAAAATCTTAGAGAAAACCGTTGGCAACAGGCAGAAGTCGGTACATGACAAGATATCAGAATCGAAAGTATGACACAAGGCACTCGCGATAGAAAGGCCATTTCTGGTAGTGTTTACAAAGTTGCCTCAAGCTACCAGTTTGGTGACCTTTCCATCCTCAGCGCACCTACCTGGTTCTGTCTTGGTGACTACAACTATCTAGCACAGTTGTTTTCTCATTCAAAAAGTCCAGAAATAGTGTATTCCTAAAGCTGACGAACTTTTAATAAAACATCAAGTGAAATTTCCAAGTAATTTTCAATAAAAGTTCTTCTTCCAGAAAGTTTCAAAACGCTTTCTTCAATTTCTGCTACTAAAACAGTTTTGCCTTATTCTTGAATCAATTTTTGCTATAGGAAGTCATTTAAGAAAACTCTAAGAAAATGGAAGTCATCACATGATAAAAGCACCATTATGAGCCAAGATAGAACCGTCATCTTTGACAGTGCTTTGAACAATATTTGTCCCAAGCAGCTATGTATTTTACGACGGTTCGTCCTTGGCAGTCCATTTTCCCTCAGACAATATGATTTTAGTCCAAAAGGTCTGACATTTTTGCTCAAAAGTCGAAAGATATTTTCGTATAAAACATTCAGTAATCATTTTGGTTATAAGTCATTGTTTAATGAAAACTACTGCCATTTTGGATCAGAAACTATAATCTTTTAGGTTTTTCATCTGCAATTTCGTTTGTTTTTTTACAAAAAAGACATGTCTGAGGAAGGAAATCAAAACAGTACAACAGTAGGGATGGAAATGCCATTTATGGTAGTGATTTACATATTTATCTCAACCTACCATTTTAATGGCATTGCTACCCTACCTATGTAGGTTTATTCTCAGACAACAACACAATAAACAGCATTGGCCTTTCGCAATACTATTAGACTCTATAATAGTTGTTTTGACCGAAAGTCAGATTGAAGCAAGTTTAAAATTTAGTATAGAGAGTAATTTTCGAACACCCTGTATAGCCGAGGCCAAAGGTCAAAGGTGAAAGCAAAGAGAGAGAGAGTAGAAGAGACGGCCGTACTCCAGCAGAACGTCAGCTCGGGGTAGCGATCGAAGCCATCGGAGTTGATCCAGCCAATCATCTGCTTCCTCGTCACTTGGGCCACCACTTCGTAGGGCGGCTCTTTCTTGTGGATGAAGGCCAACGACTCTCCCTCACTGAAGCCACACAAATTAGAGTGAAAACCGAGTCTTTAGACCACAAAATCATCTCACCTTCTTCCCGTCTTATCTTTTGGCAGGTAAGCCAACAATGGGTAGGCGTCCTCTGCCATCTTCATTCGCTTGTCTGCAATTTTTGCAGTTTGTCCGTCCGTTTCTGGTTGGGCTCCGTATGTACGGTAGTAGCAAAAGCGATCAGACCGTCTGTCTGTCAGTTGGACGAGATTAGACAGTGAAGATTTTGTTGCTTGGGCACAAATTGAGAAGCTCTTCTGGCTGTCTGCGGCACAAAAGAAACGTCAATTCTTAAAGGACTGTTCTGCACTGCTAAGTGCTTTTTTGTTTGCTTCATCAAACCGCAGAACCAACCAAGCAGCAACTGTTTTTATGATCGCATATGCTTCAACATATGACTACAGAGGTAGCAAGTTTAACTGCCAAAGCAAAAAACTGCTGGCAATACATTTGGTACAGTAATTATACAACAGGCAGCCGGCACACTTGGTGTGGTGGTTTAGGCCGCAAAGTACTGTTTCCCAGCAAGTTAATAACAAATAGCAAGTTAATTTATTTTTGCGCCAAATCGGGTAGCAAATAGCAAATTCCTAGCAAGTTAATTTTGGGCCAAGCGCCGCCTAGCAAATAAATAGCTAGTTTATACCGTATCCGCTACGCTACTACGGTATTATGTTGTGTCTGCGCTTACAGCGTAATCGCTACGTTCGCGTTGTCGGGGGGTTCGCTACGTTTATTTGTTTACGCACTAGAACAATGTCACAGAAGTGGGCCCAGGTGGCCCAAAATTATACGTACGATGTACGAATCTGTACGAAAACCATTACCAACTGTACTACTACTACGCCAAGGACGTAAAGAACACCAGAAGACTTGCAGATCGTCATACCAAATACGATTACACAGACCAAGAAAGCACTGCATCCTAGCAAAGAGACAAGCGCGTACTAACAACATAACGCCCACAATACCGACCAGACCTCCTACACTACCAGCGGTTCAGTCCCGCAGTCTTCTTATGATCACGACCATCAGCCCTCTCACTGGTAAGTCGACACGAACGTAGAGCTGAAAGCCTAGATTAGGACTGTTCTGCCTGAAATTAGACATATACGCAAGATTAAACACCCTACCCCTTGCTATAAACGACAGAAAACTGAGAGAAAACCTGAAAGTGGATATAGCCAAAAGCAAAATTTGGAATGTGGCAAGTTTTGATTCATTCTTCATCTGGCGTTAGGTAGGGCTGGCTGGGTCACTAGTGGAGTGAGTGAGGGCAGACAGTCGGTGTTTTTGCCCTATTGCCTAGGCCCCGAACTGTCTCTGGAAATTGGTCCCCAGTCGCCGAGCCAAGGCGCACCCGTTTCTCCAACAATGGACAGTCGGGATTGAAACAGCCAGGTGCCTGACTGGATACGATAGCCTAGAGTAAGGATGCACCGGCTTCTTCTACGTTATCTTTTGTCACAAAATGTTTCGCAAATTTTTTGACCAATGGCAAGACTTTGTGAACCTTCAACGAATCCAGTAATCATAATCAGTGATCCATAAAAAGGTAACTCAAACTAGCTCAATGAATCCAGTAATCAGAATCAATGATCCAGAAAAAGCAGAACTCAAATTAGCTCTATGTTCTGAACCGGATGCATGAATTTTCTTGGCAATCATAGAACCGCGATTCTTATACGTATTTTCGTTCTCGCATTGTCAATCACATGTTTGGGACAATCGGACGCACCGCATGCACACAGAACCCGAACTGAACAGGAAAGCCTCCTGGTTTATAAATGTCCTATGATGCTTTGCTGGACCTGGACATCTTTTGAAGTCCACCTAAAAACAATTCGATCTACACTGTATGTGACTGGAAGAGGCATCGTCAATTCTTCCACCTTACGGGTATGATTACAGTAACCCGGTGCACAACCGATTGTTGCATTCCAGGGAGGGTGGGCTGGGAAACTAGGCCTAGTGAGGCCATCCACTCAGCACGTCGTAATGCGTGGCAAACAACAGTCTAGCGCGTTAACAAATGTAGTGAGTGAAGGGTCAGCACAGCCTGCCTGACCTGGCATCGGCCGGTGGGCCGTAGCCCCGCCTACAACTACGCTCATTGGCTGTGCTACGACACAACAATTCTAAAATGACGCAAATCGGTGATGTGACCCTGACCCGATTTGGGGAGGCTCCCTTATCAAAGGTTAAATCCTCTCAGAAATTGCGTCTTAAACAGTGTTGTTCCCAGTAAATTTACTGAGTAAAAGTTACTCCTTGCCTTGCCTTGTGACGGCTTGATCAGCGATTGTCGCTATTGCCGGCCCTGATGCATCTCCAAAGACCTCTGACAGAGTTCTTTCCACTGGCGACGATCATTTGCTAGGTTGTTAAGGATGGTCTGCCAGGAGCGGGACCAATTGGCAGCCCCATACTCCGTCTTCAGAAACGCGAAGTCTCCCTGCATCTGTTTGAGCCAGGTCTTCTTTGAGGCATTGGGCATGCACCTCCAGTCCGGGGGATGATTGTCATGGTCAATGATAATTGCATCTCGCCAGTCCTTTGGCACCGACTCTACTTGCCATATCAGAGTAAACAGCTTGTGCAGAATAGAAACCAGAGGAGGACCACCGGCCTTGACAACTTCTGAGAACAGGCAATCTGGACCAGCCGCTTTGTGCCTCTTTAACTTCTTCAGAGCAAAACAGATCTCCTGTTGAGAAGGGGGAGTTACATTGACAGATTGATCATCCCCAGGATCAGGAGCACTAAATAAATTACGGTCCAGGGAGGGGGGCGGCTCTCTATTGAGTAGAGTTTGAAAGTGGTTTGCCCAAGCCTTTATCTGGTCAGCCTGAGTAGTGACTGGATTGCCGTCCTCTGCTAGGAGCATGCGTGGGAGTTGTGTGCGCGTACCAGATATCTTCTTCACAGCTTGAAAAAGGTCACGCATGTTTCCTCTGGCCGCAGCTTGTTCTAAATCCAGAGCAAAGGTAGCCCACCATCTCTCTTCATCTGCTGTCAGCTGCTCCTTAATGTCTCTGTTGAGTCGATTAGAGAGCCGTGTGTCTTTGGCAGCACGAGCAGCGCGTTTCTGTTCCACCAGGTCAAGGGTTTGAGCAGAAATCCAATTATTCTTTTTGCGAACCACTGGTGGGCACAGCTCTTCAGTCAGCTCAGTAAGGCCATCTCGTATAGTAGCCCAAAGGGGCTCCACCTCTTCATAATCAGCCAGATTTGAGAAACGGTTTTGACACCTCACTTGGAATTGCGTACTTAGTTATTTTGAATTAAAGTAAGTACTTTTACTTACCGGTAAAAATTTTTCTTAATTTTACTTACTGAATACCGAGTTTCAATTTTGAATTACTCAATTAGAAAAAAATTCGGTGTACTCGGTAATTTACTGAGTTGTTTACTGAGTAAAAGCTTCTGCAATAGGTAGTTCGCCGCACCTGTGCAAGAAAATATACGGTTTTTCTTTCGCTAATAGATCTGCTAACGAAGAAAACGCACATTTTTTGCCAATTTTAACTGCTTGTTGCATAACCTAAGCTTTCTTTGCGCGGCAGAATTGGAAACAGACTATCAGGCGCGAAGTCTATAGAAGTAGAAACTATATCTACTATTAGCTATATTTTGAATTTGATTGACGTTTTTTGTGAGTGAGGAACTGTGAGGAAATGGCGAAAATTAGAACAACTCTACATCTACCAATTTGGCAAAGATTTTCGTCTAAAGCCACATCCTCTAGTAACAATGTGCATATTTTAAGTCTTCCCATGTATGCCAATTAGCACAATATATAATGTGAAATAACACAAAACATGATTAAAATCCTAAAAAGTCGAGCTACATTATCTTATAAACTCATCAATCAGCACTGAAAAAGGATTCTAGTAGCTAAAAGCTTTATCAGTTAAACATTTTCAGATAAATTGTATATTTATGAATTTGAAGGTTTTACCGAGTTTACTGAATTGTTTACTGAGTACTTACCGGGTTTTCTTTGAAAAACCCAGTACTTACTCGTACTTACTGAATTTCAAAAAATCTGAATTTACTTACTGAATACTTACCGAGTTTTAGAAATTTGAGCTAGGCACAACACTGGTCTTAAAATTCAAAACTTTTGGTTAAAGTTGAGTTTTTAACAAAAACTGACCAAAATACCGTATTTACAACACAAATTTTGTCAATAATCAAAATTTTTAATGAAAATTTGCGACAATTTCGGGTTTGGTGCGTAGTTAGTTGCCTGGAGGAAGGGTGCGTAGTGCCTGGAGGAAGGTTGCGTAGTTGCGTACTTGCCAAAATCGATTTCTGTGCCTTAAAAACGCATCTGGACGCTTTCTAGCAGCCTAGTTTAGTACATTTATATTTTCGTTCTCTGGGCACCCCCATGCACATGTATGCCCATGATATTGATACAGTTTCGACCTAGACTAGACTTGGGCAAAAAGGGGCTGAGTTAGGAGTTGATCCCCTCAAACTCTGACCTACCCTCCTCAGGCTGAAGGAAACCCCCGTCAGGGATCTTTCAGAATAATTTTTATTCAAAGTTATGATAAAAGTATGCCTAGATTAGAAATAAATGAGCTCAGAATAGCTTATTTTAACCTTTTTTAACGAAAAATTAGCTAAAAACCTTGATTAGGTTACTTTTTGTCTTATGCCTACCATCCCATCAAAAAAACCGTCAACCGCCGCTACTACGCCTCAGCCATACATGGGCCGAAAAAATGGGTTGGGTAGTCAAAATCCGAAAATTTGGGGGGTGGCCTGCTGGTTTTTCAATGTTCTCAAATTGGCCTTCACAGCGTAACAGACACCACTTTGTTTCAGAAAATGCAAGACATTCAAAGTTCAAGGTTTACCGCAATTGTTTGCTATTCTGTTTAATTTTTTGAAACCTTCAGAACTGAAGAGGGTTTTAAAGTGGAGTTTACTTTTGAAAAACAAACTATCAATAATTTTTTTGCTTTCTTCATCTCATTGATACGCCTTACTTACAGGATTAGTTAGCTATTGTTTATCCACTTCTCGTGCAATTTTACTCAAGAATACAATTTTGACGCCTTAGAGCATTTTTTGTGGTGTACGGTTTTTGGTACAGTTTTTGAAGATTGTTGAGAGAAGTAGGGGTTTAGATCTGAAAAGTAGGGATTGGGTCTGAAACAGGGATGTGAGGTGGGAAAAAAACACCGGAAAAAAACTGTTTTTTTCCGGAAAAAAACCGGTTTTTTTCCTAAGGGTCGGAAAAAAACATAAATCGCGGAAAAAAACTCAAGCTAAAAATAGCTAATTTACGTCATTTTTCGTTTAAAAAATGGACTTTTGCTATGTATAATAGGCCATACTGACTCAAAACTGTTAGAAAAACAACAAAAAAGACCAAATTTGGCATGAAAAAACAAAAATGCAAACTGCTGTAAGAAAATTTGCATATAGCGTTATTTATGGAACCTGTCAGGCACTGTTTCATGCCTGTTTCGTGATTTATATCAATGTAACACGTGTATTTCTGGTCTAACAAGACTGAGGAAGGCGCTAGAAAGCGTTAGGAATCATAAAACCAGCCTAGGATACTCAGAACTTGGGCTGGAGTTTTTTTCCGCGATTTAGGAAAAAAACCGGAAAAAAACCGGAAAAAAACTGGAAAAAAACAGGCCGAGGTTTTTTTCGGAAAAATATACAACCCTGGTCTGAAAACCCTGGCAACCATTGTAAGCAAGAAATGATGTCCAGATAACCGATAAAATACGAGACCTCAGACTTCTGTATCGAAGCCACTAGTTCCGATCGGAATTCCAGTCATTTCCCTACATACATTCCGTTGTCTGAAAAAGTCGCAACTTTTTTCCAAAATTGGATGTCCAATGACAATCGTTGCTGCAAGTTAAAAGCTGTACTCTTAGAATTACTCGAAAATTAGATTTCTCAGGACCACGGTGATTCGTAGTTTTTGGCCAACAAAAGAGCACGAGTTGGAATTTTTACGCCAAACTTCCACAAAGCGCTTTCGTTAATAACCTGAAAATTTTGACCAAAATCAATAAAGAAATGATTGAGAACGAATCCTCTAAGGTAAAAAACAAACCACCGTGGTAACTTTTTTGTGTACTGTTTTTGTGTCACAACTAAGTTAAACAATGTAGGAGTCAGTGTCTGGTGCCATCGAGTCTGAGTATTCAGACCCAAAATTGAAAGTTTGGCCTAGACGGCTATAAGCTGGCACACCGAGTGCTCAGAAATTTTCGTATCTCAAATCACTCTTGACTGACGTTGCTGCGGAGATGGTTTCTGGTTACCAACTCACCGACCGCAGTTATTTCGAAGTTGTAGACCTCTTGAAAACCCATTTTGGCAACGATTTAGACCTGATCAACGCGCACTACGCTGCGCTCGATTTAGTGCAAAAATTCCCAGACAATTTCGAAGGGTTACAAAAATTCTATTTAGAGGTCGAAAAACACATTAGAGGGCTTTCGCAGCTGGGACCCTCCGACGGTGACGAGAGACATTTGGCGCAGGCGCTTATTAGAAAATTGCCCGAACGACTGCTTAAGGAATTTTCTCTCAAAGCGGTAGGCCAACCGAACCGTCTGCAATGTTTTCGAGATTTTCTGAAAGAACAATTGGAAATTTCTAAATTTGTCAGTCAGTACCTCAGTGAAAAAGTCAGTTCCGCACCGAAAACTAGTCAACCGGCTAAAGGCTCAACTCCTAGTTCTACTGCCCATGCGCTCGTTGCCAGGTCGGCGCAGAAATGCAGTTTTTGTCAGTCGCAACATTACTCTGATCAGTGCAAAACCTACCCAGATGCCAAGTCGCGTGCGGCCTTTGTCAAAGCAAATAATCTTTGTTTTCGCTGTCTACGTGCCAATCACGTGATTAAGAACTGTACGGTTGCAAAGAAAAGATGCTACCACTGCCAGGCTCTTAATCATAATCGAGCACTTTGCACTTGATGCGTCCGGCACATATTTGCATAATGCGCCGCCCCTTCTGCTTGCCTTGCTGTAACTGCAAGCGAGCGCACGGCAGCCAAATCCATTCTTAAACTCTCTCTCGCTGCCTACCTGCCGTGCGTCTCGTACAGTCAGTTGTGCGTGATAGTTAGTTGTATGTTCGCCTACCTACCTGTGGCGATAAATCGATGCTACTTGATTACCAGTTTGCCGCCTCATCCTTGGCGAGATCAAATAATAGCCGATATCAACTTTACAACTCACAGACGCACAAATTGATTAGTGGCGACGTCAGATGTTGATTCGAGTCGACGGACCCATTCTGACTTGACTCACTGCTTCCGCTGCCAGTTCGACTGCACCGACCGCCGACCAAGCGCCGACATCGCCGGAAAGGACAGTAACTGTTTTTTGTCTGTAAAAGAAAAAGACGAACACTGATTTCCGACTTTTTGGCTGTGGTGGTTTTTCTGCAGTAACTGTAGCGGTAGAAGGCAGGTATTCAAGGGCAGACCCGTTGATTTTGTTTGTCAAACGACCGATTTGGCTCAAGTTTTGCATAATGGCAGAAACAAACAGAGTTCAGCTACCCCCACCTGACAAATATTGGTCGCATCCCGGCGAACAACCTTGTTTGGCTTGGCCATTGTGGGAGCGCATTTTTTCTGCTTTTTTGACGGCCGTTGATGCAGCTCGACCAGCAGCTCGTAAATTGGCTGAGGGCGATAAGAAAGATTTTCTTCTTTCTTATCTCGGTCCTGCTGCTTTGTCGCAATTTGCAAGTCAAAACGAATTCACCGATCCAACTGTCACTTACAACGATTTTCTGAAAGCAGTTCGCAACCTCTTCCACCATCCAATCAATCCAGTGCGAGCGCATTTCGAATTTCTACACCGCACTCAGCATTCCAGCGAGTCTGTGGCAGATTTCGTTCGTGAATTGCGGTTGCTCTTGCAAGAATGCACGTTTCCTCTGGACGAAAACGGCGTCATCACACTAGCAGCTTTGAGTGACTACTTGCTGGCAATCCAGGTCACAAAAGGGTTGAGCAGTAGGGAAACACAAGAAAAGATCTTAGCAGAAAAAACGGTCGATTTGACACGATTTCTCGAGATTGCACAGGCAGACGAAACAGCGCGCCAAGATGCTGTCACGATTTCTTCCAATCCAGGGCAGATCAGCGCGGCTCAGTCTTGGAATCCTCGCAAGAAGGCTGTTCCAGAAAAGGGGACCAAAGCTTCAGCTGTGAAGAATTCCAGTGCAGGAGAAGAGAAGGGCCGAAGTGACACTCAGACCTGCTCAGCATGCGGTAGAAGTGGTCACCAGCCTAGAACGGAATCCTGTCCAGCTAGAGGACAGAAATGTCGATCTTGTGGAAAAATCGGGCACTACAGCAGAGTGTGCCGATCCAGCCAGAACAAGAACCGGACGATCAGACAACGTGGTGTCACATCCAGAAGAGGTGGACAGTCCAGCGTTCGCAGTCTGCATCATTCACTCCAGTGTGAGGTGTTTATCGAGTCAGACCGGGACAAACCAGAAAGTCCGCTGTCGATGTTGGTAGACACTGGTTCAGACGTTACTGGCATTACCGAGGCAGAGTGGGACAGACACTTCCAAGGCACAAGTGTAGAACCTGCTGCTGCACTCACCAATTTCGACAATTCAACACTCGCAGTGCATGGTCAGTTCAGAGCACAGTTAACCTGTCGAGGGCGAACCATACAGCTACCGGTGTATGTGTTCAAGCAGGATTGCAACAATACATTGGGTATGGATGCGTTGCGCGCCTTGGGCAATGTGTGTATCGACATCGACTCGAATACAACACAGGTCTCCACACCAAAGTGTGCTGCGTCCCACACAGAAGAAACTGGACCAAAAGAAAGGAAGGAAGGAGATAGTGCTGCTGAGAGCTACTGTTGTCAAACTGGCAGCAGTAAGGGGAACGGGAAAGCGAAGCTGAACAAGCTGAAGCAGAACGGAAATGGCAAAGCTAAGCGAAACAAGCTGAACCAGAATTCAGATCTTGCTGAGAGCTGCAATCGGTCTGAAAGGACTGATTTGCGAGCACCACCGTGGCTTCAACGTTATCAAGTTGGTCAGCGTGTGCATGTCAAACGCAGCCACACACCGAAGGGTCAAAGTCCCTGGTCGCGCAAGATCCTGATTGTCTCCAAGATGTTGGGCCAATTCAACTACCGTTTGTCAGATGGCCAGTTGTGGAATGCACGCAACATGCAGAGAGTGCCAGAGATGCCTCGGGCCAAGGAGCCATATGTTGTTGAGTCCAGTGCAGTTCCAATGGCTGCCCAACAAGAGCCAGCACCGCGCCGATATCCTCAGCGTCAGCGCAAGGGTGTGGACCGCTATGGAGACTGGGTGTACTGAAGACACCACTTTTAAAAGAAGAGGGTGGTTGATGCGTCCGGCACATATTTGCATAATGCGCCGCCCCTTCTGCTTGCCTTGCTGTAACTGCAAGCGAGCGCACGGCAGCCAAATCCATTCTTAAACTCTCTCTCGCTGCCTACCTGCCGTGCGTCTCGTACAGTCAGTTGTGCGTGATAGTTAGTTGTATGTTCGCCTACCTACCTGTGGCGATAAATCGATGCTACTTGATTACCAGTTTGCCGCCTCATCCTTGGCGAGATCAAATAATAGCCGATATCAACTTTACAACTCACAGACGCACAAATTGATTAGCACTCAGAAGTTCGGCAAGTCGGCCGAAACTAAGTCAAAAACTGTTTGGACGCCCAAACAAACTGCTCGAACTTTGGCAACCACCGGCTCTGTGGCTGTTGGTAGCTCGTCCGAATTGGTCGGGACGTTCACTCCCTGTACTCAAACGGTGCCGAATACTACCCAAGTTCCTGTGTTGACTGTTTGCGAACCACAGAAACAGGTTCTTTTGCTTACTGCCCTTGCTACTGTTCGCAATTTAGACACAAATCAGTGCGCTCGAGTTCGTCTGCTCTTAGATTCAGGCAGCCAAAAGACCTTTTTGCGGACTGCTATTCGAAACCAGTTAGGCCTACAGTCGGTGGGCAAAGACGACTTTATGATCGCTGGATTTGCGCAACCACCGCGAAGTTGCTCGGCCCCGAGGGTGAGATTTGGTCTAGAGACGCGAGATGGAACTTGTTTAGTCGTGTTAGCCACCTTGTGTCCTGAAATCACCCAACCCATAGTGCGCTACCCTTTCGATCATAAAACGCAGAGCGAACTCGAAGCGTATGATTTAGCTGAACCGCTAGTTAGTCAGGCAGAGCAGGCAGTCGTCGATGTGCTTTTAGGAGGGGACTATTTTTTTCGAAATTGTCCAAATGAAGCCCCTCCTGAAAATCAATTCGTCTTTGTTTTTGCTCAGCACAGGACTTGGGTATGTTCCTACCGGCACGATTGCGTTTGGACCGCCAACGATGGCGGCTAGTTTGCTGTTGGTCACTAAGCACGCACCTTTGCACAGACCTAGCGAGTCTGACTTAGAGCGTTTGTGGAAGCTAGATTCGATCGGCATAAAGGAGCAGGAAGAGAAACCTGAAGACGAATGGGTACAGGAACAATTTAACAGTACAGTGGTTCTCGATTCAGCGGAAGGTCGCTATCAGGTGTCCTACCCATTTCGCTTCAGGGATCTCCAGTTGCCGGATAATTATTTCATGGCTCTAAGTCGGTTGCGTAGCTTGGTAAACAGGTTACAGTTGTCCTCCGAGCTTCTTCGAAGGTATGATTCAATTTTCAAAGAATACCTCGACCTTGGCATCATCGAGGAAGTTCGGGTGGATGACACGCCTCCTGGCACGGCTAACATACATTACGTACCCCATCATTGCGTGGTGAAGCCTTCGAGTGCCACTACGAAAGTACGTATTGTATACGACGCCAGTTGTAGAGCGTCTAAGGACAGTCGCAGCCTGAATGACGTACTGTATAGTGGACCAGTTGGTGTTGAGGATCTGGCCGGTCTCTTGGTTCGTTTCCGTTTACGCTCCATCGGAGTTATGAGCGATATAGAAAAAGCCTTTTTGCAAATTGCAGTAAATCCAAAACAGCGAGATTTTGTTAGAATTTTGTGGATCAAGAATCTGGACAACCCCGGAACCGAAAGAGCGAACCTCCGCGTTTTTCGCTTCAAACGCGTTAGTTTTGGGCTTGTCTGCAGCCCCTTTCTTTTGAGCGCCACGATCCGACACCACTTGAAACGAAATGATTTGTGCTGTGCGATTTCTCAGCTGTTGTCTGCAAATATTTACGTAGATAATGTGCTCGTCAGCGTCTCTGGTTTGGACGAGGCGCAACGGTTGTACGGTCGGGCTAAACAGTTGTTTGCGCTTGCAGGCATGAACCTGCGCGAATGGACGTCGAATTGTCGTCCTTTTTTAGACTCTGTTCCAGAAGCCGACCGTGCAAACGATGCTTCGACCAAAGTGCTAGGCCTTATATGGCATTTGCAGACAGACTGCCTAGAAATTGTCGGCGCTTGTAGACAGCCAGATGACAGTCTAACGAAACGGAAATTTCTCTCACTCATTTCTTCGGTTTTTGATCCGCTCGGTTTAGTGTGCCCTTTGCTAACTCAGGCTAAATTGGCAACTCAAGAAATGTGGCGTACACAAATCGGGTGGGACGAACCGTTGACTGGCGACCTAGCAGACCTAGCCAGCAAAGCCCTAGAGCCCTTAGAGCAAATTTCGGAGCTACGAGTCCCTAGAATTACCGGCCCATTAGAAGCAGGGGATACGGTACAACTCCATTGCTTTACGGATGCGTCTGTCCGTTCGTACTGTGGAGTTGTGTATTTGCGCATTGTTAAATCTGAGACAATTTGTTGCTCGCTAGTTTTCGCAAAAAACCGCATCTCCCCTGTTAAACGGCTGACATTGCCGCGCCTGGAACTTTTAGGAGTTTTGCTGGGTACTCGGGTTCTGAAATTTCTCATTGCTCATTTTCACACCCCCATCCAGCAACTTTATTTGTGGTGTGATTCTGAATGTGTTTTGAGCTGGCTGCGGTCCGACCGAGTTTTGCCACGTTGGGTGCAAAACCGTGTCACCGAGATAAAGGAATTTTCGCTGTTGCAATTTAAATCGGTACCTGGGAAAGGGAATCCCGCCGACATTCCCACTAAGCCAGACAACTACCCTCTGTTGGCCCAAAACAGTTTGTGGTGGAAAGGTCCTGAATGGCTGTCTCAACCAGAAAGTCAGTGGCCTAGCAGTAGCAGATTTCCGGATGACTCTCCCCCGGTGGAACCATTTTTGGAATCTGAACTCGCTCCAGAAACGCTAAGAACTCTGACTGCTAGTGAAACCCCATTAGTACCTATCGATTTGGCTCGGTTTTCTAGTCTCACTACACTTTTTAGAACGACCGGATGGGTGTTTCGCGCAATCTCAGTTTGGAAAACTTTGGCTAACCCAGGAAGAAGGGTCAGTAAACGCCTGAAAAAAGGGGGTCGTCTCGCCATTTTGTCAGGTTCGGAATTGGGACGAGCCCAAGTGTTCTGGGTAAAGTTAGTGCAAAAACAGGCCTTTGCCAGAGAACTCCAAGCGCTGAAGGCTAAAACCAAAACACCCCCCAGCCTAGTGCGACAATTGGGACTCTTTTTGGATGAACACCAAGTACTGCACTGTAGAGGACGGTTTGTTTATTCGGATTTGTCCTGTAGGGCTAAGGAGCCTGTATTGCTGCCAAAATTTCATCCGTTTACTCGACTTGTAATTGATTCAGCGCACCGTAATTTATTGCACGCAGGTCCAAACTTGGTGCTCTCTCAAATTCGCCTCCAGTTTTGGATTACTCAGGGGAAGGTGGCTGTTAACTCAGTTTTGCGAGAATGCCGAATTTGCCGCCGACAGGGAGGGAGTTCTTTTCAAACGCCTCCGTACCCCCCTCTACCTGCCTTTCGGATTCAAAAACAACCGCCCTTTCAAACGGTGGGGATTGACTACTTGGGCCCACTGTTTGTACGAAGAGAAACAGAGCGTAGCAAAGTTTGGATTGTTTTGTTGACTTGCGCTATCACTAGAGCTCTTCACCTCGAATTGGTACTGGATTGTACGTGTGACGAGTTTTTAGCCGCCTTCAAACGGTTTGTTGCTCGGAGGGGGACTCCCCAATTGATTTTATCTGATAACGCAACTCAATTCAAACTTGCTGACGCCTCTCTGTACTTTCTCTGGAACGGTAAAGCTCTGAAAACTAGCAAGGTTCAACCGTTTCTGGCTAGTAAAGGAATTCAGTGGAAGTACATCACGGCGATGGCCCCCTGGATGGGGGGCTTTTATGAACGTTTAATTCAGTCCGTGAAGCGCGCCTTGAAGAGAGTGTTGAGTGGTCGTTTAGTCACCCTCTTTGAATTGCAAACTCTGATCATCGAAGTCGAAGGCATTTTAAACTCGCGCCCTTTGCTCTCAGTTGACGAGTCTTTAGACCAGGTTTTAACGCAACGCCTGCCCATCTTTTAGGCTTGCAGTCTGGTGGGCTACCTTCCGTAGTATGACTCTGATCCAGAATTTCAGCCTAACAGTACAGCAAAACGCGGTACCCAGAAATTTTTGGATTATTGGAAGTCCTCCCAGCGAGCTCTTAAGAGTCAGTCTCTGAACCGATCGAGTCTTGGCCCTTTGCCCTATTCAGACCCAAAATTGAAAGTTGGGCGTAGAGGGCTGAAAGTTGGAACACTAAAACATATTGACAAGTTATCAATGACCTGCAAAGAATTTCCAGATTCGACGCTCCACGCTCGAGATATGGCCTTCTAAAAATTGGCCCGCTTAACTATGGGACCAAAATTTCGATATCGAATTTCTGACTTGCTGATCGGAATTCAGACCTAACAAACGGGGTTTTTGCGTAACTTTTTGAGTAGTTTAAGAATCTTTTACTAAATTTCATTTTTTGAAAAAAAATTTTTTTTCGTCCCCCTATCGGGGGGCATAACTCGTCTGGAACCCCCTAGACCGTTCTTTTTATTTCAGATTATTGTAGCGCTATATCTTAGCTACACGCCGGTGTAAAACATTACCGGCTACCGGACGGCAAACACTGAAATATTTGCGTTCAAAAATTAAAAATGCCACATTTTGCATGTTTCACTGGGGTACATAAATTTCCAACTCAAAGTTCTAGCTTACTCATTGGACTTGAATTCTAAAAATTGATGTCTAAGCTGTACTTTTTGAGTAGTTTAAGAATCTTTCATTGAATTTCATTTTTGGGAAAAAATTATTTTCGCCCCCCCCCCCTATCGGGGGGCATAACTCGTCTGGAACCCCCCTACACCGTTCTTTTTATTTCAGATTATTGTAGCGCTATATCTTAGCTATACGCCGGTGTAAAACATTACGGGCTGCCGGACGGCAAACACTGAAATATTTGCGTTCAAAGATTAAAAATGCCACATTTTGCAAATTTTTGGTCACAGTGAAACATGCAAAATGTGGCATTTTTAATTTTTGAACGCAAATATTTCAGTGTTTGCCGTCCGGTAGCCGGTAATGTTTTACACCGGCGTGTAGCTAAGATATAGCGCTACAATAATCTGAAATAAAAAGAACGGTCTAGGGGGGTTCCAGACGAGTTATTATGCCCCCGATAGGGGGGGGGGGGTGAAAAAAAATTTTTTTTCAAAAATGAAATTCAATGAAAGTTTCTTAATCTACTCAAAAAGTACAGCTTAGACATCAATTTTTAGCATTCAACTCCAATTGGTAAGCTGGAACATGGAGTTGAAAATTTTTGGGCACAGTGAAACATGCAAAATGTGGCATTTTTAATTTTTGAACGCAAATATTTCAGTGTTTGCCGTCCGGTAGCCGGTAATGTTTTACACCGGCGTGTAGCTAAGATATAGCGCTACAATAATCTGAAATAAAAAGAACGGTCTATGGGGGTTCCAGACGAGTTATGCCCCCCCGATATGGGAGCGAAAAAAAATTTTTTTTCCAAAAAATGAAATTTAGTAAAAGATTCTTAAACTACTCAAAAAGTTACGCAAAAACCCCGTTTGTTAGGTCTGAATTCCGATCAGCAAGTCAGAAATTCGATTTCGAAATTTTGGTCCCATAGTTAAGCGGGCCGATTTTTAGAAGGCCATAGCTCGAGCGTGGAGCGTCGAATCTGGAAATTCTTTGCGGTGGTTACATAACCTATCAAGACGTATTAGTCCTCCAACTTTGAGCCCTCCACACCAAAGTTTCATTTTTGGGTCTGAATACTGAAACTCGATCGGTTCAGAGACTGGCTCTTAATTACTACTGGCAGGTTTGGCGCGCCCAGTATTTGGCAGCCCTTATAGAAAGCCATGTTCGCAATTTAGCTAAAACTCAGTATGCTGCTAGTCATCTTGTACCGAAGGTTGGTACTGTAGTGCTGTTGAAGGACAGTACCCCTCGAGCTCAGTGGAGTTTAGCCAGAATAACTCAGCTAATTTCTAGTACAGACGGCGTGTGTCGGTCTGTTCGAGTACGCACTCCAACTGGCAAAACGTTACTGAGAGCAGTGAAGTCTCTGGTCCCATTGGAGGGTCCGGTTGACGATCAAACCTAGTTCTTTCTGTGTCATGTTTTAGACCGTACTCGCCCTCACAGCTTACTGTCACTGCCAAGGATGATGGTCGCGGTGGAGAGCGTCAACACAGGTCGTCTTACCCCGTTAGTACTCAGCGATCTGTACGGTTTGATGATGCCGCCGACGAGAAGCCAATTTACCGATGCAAGAAGTGTTTTCGTGTCGGCAGTCACTTAACCGCTTTCTGCCGTTACGCCGGACGCTGGCGGGCAAGAGGCCACACCAGAGGTGGCGGCGTTAGAGGCGGCTACAGAAGCAGCCGCATCCAAGGCAGCAACGGAGGAGGCAACCGTGAAGGCGTCAGCACCAGTCGAAGAGGTCGGAGCAAGAGAGGTGGACGTAAGGGCAAGAAGCGCAGTGCCAACAAGGAAGATGACTACAAGCCACCCGTCCCTCCACCCTTCGGCACGATTTTAACTGAGACTGTTATAATTAGGCGCTATGTAAAACGGGGCACTAGCAAGCAGACGTGGACGCGGCGGCCGTCGTTTATTGTAGTTGTGTGATTTTTGGAATTTGATGGGCGTTACTTACATACTGTACTGTTGATTGTGTTCCCTTTTTGTTTTTTGTTATGTCACTGTTGTTTCTGGCGGGAGTGTCACATCGAATGGATGTGATTTGTTATTTAGCTTTCGCGCATTCATACAGTAGCCTAGTCATCTTTTGTTTTTTCTTGCTAAAAACCGGTTTGACCTGGTTTTGTGCGGCCAGCCCGGACAGCTGGGCAAGGGAGCGCAGTGAGGTTTTTGTGTGGCGTAGTGAGCTGATTGTGCCGCGGTGAGGAAAAGTGTGTCTGGTGCCACGGTACGCGGAGCAAAATAAAGGTAACGTGCGAGTGGTGTGGTTTCGAACCTATGTAGATAAGTTGTTTGCCCTTTAATGTGCTTCGAAGTCGGGCCTGTGCAAGGGCGAAGAAGAAAGGACGGAAGGAGACACAGAAGTTTTGTCAGAACCAGTGCTGAACTAGAGTCTCCTGCAGTTTTTGAGTCAAATCATTGTCTGAACCAGCGAGTAAACGTCGTTTTCTGCAGCTTTTCAGTCAAATCACGGTCTGAACCAGCGTTTCCTGCTGCTTTTATTAATCAATCTCTGAACTCTGCTTTTTGAGTTAAATCAAGTTCTGAACCAGCGTTTTCTGCAGCTTTTGAGTCAAATAATGGCATGAACCAGCGTTTTCTGCAGTTTTAAGTCAAATCATGGTATGAACCAGCGGTTTCTGCAGTTTTGAGTCAAATCATGGTATGAACCAGCGTTTTCTGCAGCTTTTGAGTCAAATCAAGGTCTGAACCAGCGTTTTCTGCAGCTTTTGAGTCAAATAATGGTATGAACCAGCGTTTTCTGCAGTTTGAAGTCAGATCATGGTATGAACCAGCGTTTTCTGCAGTTTTTGAGTCAAATCATTGTCTGAACCAGCGAGTAAACATCGTTTTCTGCAGCTTTTGAGTCAAATAAAGCTCTGAACCAGCTCTGAACTAGAGTTCCCTGCAGTTTTTGAGTCAAATCATAGTCTGAACCAGCGAGTAAACATCGTTTTCTGCAGCTTTTCAGTCAAATCACGGTCTGAACCAGCGTTTCCTGCTGCTTTTAATCAATCTCCGAACCAGCGTTTTCTGCTGCTTTTTGAGTCAAATCAAGTTCTGAACCAGCGTTTTCTGCTGCTTTTTGAGTCAAATCCAGCTCTGAAACATCGTTTTCTGCTGCTTTTGAGTCAAATCAATCTCTGAACCAGCGTTTTCTGCAGCTTTTTGAGTCAAATCAAGCTCTGAGCCAGCGTTTTCTGCTGCTTTTTGAGTCAAATCAAGCTCTGAACCAGCGTTTTCTGCTGTTTTTTTAATCACATCAATCTCTGAACCAGCGTTTTCTGCTGCTTTTTGAGTCAAATCAATCTCTGAACCAGCGTTTTCTGCTGCTTTTTGAGTCAAATCAATCTCTGAACCAGCGTTTTCTGCTGTTTTTGAGTCAAATCAAGCTCTCAACCAGCTTTTCTGCTGCTTTTGAGTCAAATCAATCTCTGAACCAGCGTTTTCTGCACAAAACTTCGTGCTACTCCTTTCCTTCTTTTGTATCAGAATGACGTCAGGAAAGGCACCGAGCCAGTCAACCCAGCAAGATCGTGTGCTAGAGCCGACTAACACCGAACACAGCCATACGTCGAACAGACGCTGTCGACGCAGCAGACAGGCACGGCGCTAGGAACTACCCAGCAGATTCGTGTGCCACTGCACTATCTGGCTCGGGTGTCAACAAAAGCACGGAGCTGGGAGAACACGGCAAGATCGGGTGCCAAAACCGACAAAAATGCAGTTTAACGTCGAACAGACGCTGTCGACGCGACAGGAAAGCGCGGTTGCTAGGAAGGGACCCAGCAGAGTCGTGTGCTTCTGTCGAAACTGCAGCTCTCGCTAAGAGAGGCTTTCTGTCAAGTAACGGCACAACGTTGCAGCAAGAGCACGGAGCTAGGCTAACCTAGCAGGAGCGTGTGCTTTGCCGCAATGGCAGAGCTGCGCTTAGAACCGATTAGATTACATAGATATGTAAGTGACGCCAGCTTGCGCTCGTCCACCCCAGATTTAATAATAGAGGCGGCTATAGAGCTCATTACATTTGCACGATTTTCTCGCTAATTAATCGATCAATTCAAAAACCGGAATAAAAAGCACATCTTTGGCCAGAGACAAACAATATATCTTAGGCGTTTCGCGTAAAATTGCAAAACCATTGCAAATTCTGAATCACAAAAACGAGCGGGCCAACATATAGCCGGCCCGTTGTGAGGGGGCCGGCAATAAGCATTCTAATCCGGCTCACTGTGTACCAGGTGATTATCTGAGCATTCCCATCCGGCTCACTGCGTACTACTGTATGTAGGTGACCACCCGGACATTCTAATGCAGCCTCTGAGCAATCCAGCAGATGATATTATACAAACGACGAAAATAGGGCTGAATTCCAACAATTCAAAAAACACAGAGCTGTTGTCACCATTTTTACGCACATAACAAAAAATATTTTCATTTTCTGCGCAAATTTCAATTTTTACGATCAATATGGTTTTTTTCTATTTTATGCGTAAATTTAGGAATTTAAGCAGAAAATCAAAATAAAAGCAATTTTCATCGTAAATATTGAAATTTATGCATTAAATCGCAAAAATAGCTCGATTTTTCCCTGCCGACAGGGAATTTGGAAAATTTAAGTAGTAAATCGGGCAAACGGGGTTACTGTTTTAACGAAAGTGTGCGGAAAAAGAGGGATTTTCCGGAAAATTCAAATTTACGCACAAAATCGCCATTTTAAAAAGCACCGTTTTCAGCAAGGAAAAGTTCAAAAAGCCTAAAGTGTGCGTATATTTCAAAACTTATATGCAGAACAGTGCAAACCTCACTAAAAAACACCGATTTACTACGTAAATTTGGGAATTTAAGTACGTAGTATATAGACTTTCTTGCTCGGAGTCTATTTTTTTGGCCGAGTCCATCTCTGCAAGCCGAGGTGTTAAAAGCATATCGATATTCAGTATCACTTCATTCGAGATGAAATAGAGAAGAAGCAGATTGAAGTGGTTTACTGTGAAACAGAGAAAATGGTAGCTGATATTTTTACGAAAGCTCTTTCTCGAGAACGGTTCAAGAAACTGCGACAACAACTCGGACTACAGCTTATGTCAGTGGAGTCTATGCAGTCTTGAAGTGGACGGGAGGATTGTAGAGATGCACTTCAATGCTGCATTATTATACTGTTGTTGTTCAGAGTTCTCTTTTACTGTATTGTATTGTGTGTGGCTTGTGTTTTAATACCTCTCCTCGTTGTTCTTTTCTCGTCTAACTCTCCAAAGTAAATACTCAACTGGTTCGCTCATAGTCGGTTGCTGTTACCGCATCAACACGGCACAGCATAATTAGTTTTCAAGCAGGCAAGTTACCTAAAAGCCCCAATTTTTAAGTCCCAACCCTGGTCAGTAAGAAAGGCCGGTTGGCGATAGAGGAGCTTAGAAGCATAGATTCGTATGCCGATCCCAACGAACCGTTCAACGGCGCTTAACTTTTGTTCGTCTTCAGGGAAGATAGAGCAGAAGCGTGGGTTAGCCATGACAAACGAAGCCATCAGTTCTAACGCTTGGTTTGGCACTTTTTTAACGTTTTTGCAGGGTTCCAAAGAGTCAGAGACGCAGCAGAATAGACTGGTCGTCGGTAGTTCGCACGATTGGTCGAGAAAAGTGTTGTAATCACGAATCCCTTTATTATCTACAAAATTACGTGCTACAAATCACATAATCCACGAGATTAAGACGATCCCATCGGTGGTTAGAGCTAATCGTAAAGAAAGAATTCTAGCATAGGCTTACAACGCAACGCTTATGCAGATGCATACGTATGCACTCATACACGCACTCACACGACAGTTAGAAGAACACTGACCAACCTAAAAGGTAGGTTGGTTATAATTGAACTCGCTGCAACTTGCCACTATACAACCTTTTCTTGCTCATCAAGGCTTTGTCCCAGCTGAAGATCCCTTCTTTCCCAGTCACTCCAGTGGCTTGCCTGTACAAGGAGCCAAACGGTCTGAACCTGAGTGAAGCGAGGCCCGCCTCCCAGTCCCACAACTGATTGGCGTCCACGGCAATTACTGATTCCAAAAGCACGCGCATAGAACATGCAAATTATAATTTTCTCTACTGTTCAAAAATTAGTGTACGTAATGTTGTTGTGCATTTTTCTTTGTTTGCTGTTATCTAAAGTAAATAGTCGACCATCCAACTCCACAGACGAACTCAACAGGAAAGACGACCAATTACAGAAGTGCAAAGACTGCTTGAAATATATTGTGCACCACATCACCGGTGGTATTTCAGAGGCTATTTTAATACTGCAGGGCTGCTACATCTTAAGAAAGGTACTGTGAATTTGTTGTAAGGCCCCCCAATGACAGGAACTAAGGTTAAGAGTTTTCGCTGGGACCCTAACCAATTGAGGTATGGATCGTAGGACTGCGGGCGTCAATGAAGCACGTTGACTAGTAGAATTTACTTGCTGAAAGACAACTTGTAGAGTGTAAAGCTGCCCGCCTGGCGGGCGGTCGGTTCGAGGTGCCTGGTTTAATGTATTGGTTTTATCAGCGCTTGTGTATGTAAAATCAAAATGGCAGAGAAGATCAAGAAAACTGCAAATGGTGTCGTTCCTTGCAAGGAGTGTCACAAAACTGTTGGAGATTGGGAAAATCTGCCTGATTCAGTGCTCTGCATCTTCTGTTGTGGCTTCTATCACGTCAAATGTACAGAGCTGAGTCGAAAACTGGAGGACAACTGTTTTTATCGCTGCAAGCTTTGTCGCAGTTTGTCAATTGGAACTGTTTATACAGCGATTAAATCATTGACCAATTCTGCCGAGCAGCAAACTGTTAAAAATGACAGCCTATGCGAGAAGGCGAAAAAGACTCGAACTTCTGGGAATAAACCGCAAGCTGACATTTCAGAAAAGTTGCAGAATGTTGCACGGGATTTACAGCAGCGCTTGGAAGAATCGATGAGAGAAAAGGAAGTTCTGGAACGAAAAATTTCTGAGTTTCAAGAGCGCTGGAACCGACGACAAAATCTGGTGCTGTACGGTCTGCCTGAAAGTCACTGCAACAACAGATCGAATTCTAGTCTTACTGACGTTAAGACGGTAAAATCTCTGGCCAAAATGTTGGGAGTTCGGTCGCTTCAGGTATCAAAAACCAAACGTCTGGGTCAGCCGAACATAGTTGATGGTGGTGTGTCACGTCCTTTGCTTGTTACTGTTCCAAACGACAGCCATCGACGACTACTGCTGAACAAGGCAAAGGAGTTGCGCAAATGCAGAACCTGGAGCCGTGTGTTTGTTAAGCCGGATTTGTCGGAAAGCCAACGCCGCATTCAGAAAGAGCTTTGGATGTCATTGAAGGAGAAAAGACAATTGGGGGAAAGAGTCAAGATAAAGAATGGCACCTTAATTAGTATTGAATAGTTTATTGCGGAACGGCATTTGCACAGATTTATGAACTTTGAATCTTAAAAGTTTGTTATGACTGCTTATGTTTTGCTTGTATACGTACGTTTCTGTCAGTTTTTACGTACGCTGTTGGTATGCTGTACTGAACTGACCAGCAGGCACACTCGAGCCGTTTTGAATTTTTGTGCCCCATAAAGTGGACTTTGTTCATTGGGGCTTAACAAGCCTCTGGAGCTTTCTAATAAATAAATAAACACAAGAAAAGGTATGCGCACACAACAGAAAGCACAACGAAGTGGTGTGGCTGGAAAGAGAGAGCATGTGGAAGAAGTACAGAAGCTAGAATCATGTGGGAATCGTGGTAAGATGAAGGAAAATCGGCAGCTTCACCTTCTTCCACTCCGAATCGGCCGATTCTCGGGATAGTACTTCGGCGGGGCGATTTGAAGTGGATCGAAGTGGTGTGCCTGGAAGGAGAGTGCATGTTGAAGAAGTACAGAAGCTAGAAAAGTGGGAATCGTGGAAAGCTGAAGGAAACTCGGCAGCTTCACCTTCTTCCACGCCGAATCGGCCGATTCTCTGGATAGTACCTTGGCGAAGATCGATGACATGCGAACCGTGAGTGGCGGGCTGGATGATCGAAGTGGTTCTGGTACGATCTAGAAGGCAGCGAAAAGCAGAGGTGGCGTGGAGGCTGAAGACGATTTAGATTCAGTAGAAGGTGCCAGTACGTACTTGAGTGATTTGAATTTGGCACACTTTCTTACCTATGACAAGTCTTCCCGGTTAGGGTCCCAGCACGAAAACTCATAACATTCGGTCCTGTCATGCGAGGGGCTCATTAAGGAGCGATTTTATTTTATAACATGAACAAAAATTTAGAGAATCAAAAAAATCTCATTAAAGGACGTGGAGCGAGGTTTGGAATGTTCAACAAACACAGTAAATGAGGAGGTATGGATAAGCTCACAACACGGAGTGCAGATTTTTCAGCATATAAAGAAGTTTAGAAACCGAAAACCAAAAACCTGGAAAGTGTATCCACAGCCATCTCATTCACAAATACATCGATATCAAATTCGACAATCTCATATGTTCAAGTCATGGATAGTGAAGCGTTTACTGGACAGGCGGATGAGGCGAGTGGCAGAGGAGGGATTGGGCAAAGAACATCAGAGGCAACACCATCAAACGGAAGTGTGCAGTGCTGTGCACCACAAGAGCGACACGTCAACAGAGAGACTGCACAGTCGGACACGGACAGACAGACAGACAGGTAGAGACTGGGAGCTGTACATTGGAGCTCCGCGTGCCGGCGTGAGTGGAGGCGGAGGGACAAGCAGCCTGTACATGGGCGCACCGAGTGCGGGCGCAGAAGCCCCAGGTCCCGGTGCAGAACAAGCGTCAGCAGGGCGGTCGTCGGAGAGAAGGCGAAGGGGCCAGGAAACCACTATGATGTACATGACAGCACCGTCCGTGGGAACTCTTTACAGCATGCAGACTGCGCCACCACAGGCCCCGGTCAACAGAGAGACCGCAAAATCGGACAGACGAGGAAGAGGCTGCGCAAGCAGCGTGTACACTGGAGCTCGGTGTGCCGGCGAGAGTGGAGGCGAAGGGGCGAGGAGCCAGTACATGTGCGCAGAAGCGAGTGCGGGCGCAGAAGCCCCAGGTCCCGGTGCAGAACAAGCGTCAGGAGGGCGGTCGTCGGAGAGAAGGCGAAGGGGCCAGGAAACCAGTGTTTATATGTCAGTTCCGAGTGGAGGTGCAGGCAAGGACGGTGGTCGGTCGACCAGAAGCATCTACAAGAGTGGGCCGGGTGGAGGATACTCGAGTCGCGCATCAGAGCAAGAGTCCTGAATCAGTACACACTCAAACACTCAAAATTACTTGTTCGCACTTTTTGCTTCCCTTTACATTTAGCTGCTCAATAAACTATTGATTTAGACTGAAAACACAGATAGTTTAAGGCGAAGGCGGTCAAAGAAACATTGACCGAAAGTTGTAGCTGTCGCACGACGCTATAGCAGTCAGGCACTCGTGACGCCGTATATTGTACTGGTGCCGGCACCTAGGCTAGCGATACCAGATTGGAAGAAAATATTTTTCAATAATGTTTAGCAAGGACTTAAATGCTAAGCAAATCGTTATGTAAAGTACAAACACATGAAACACCAACACCGCACTCAAGCCCCGCCCAATCATCACTACCATCTGATTACTCTATATAGAGTATATAGAGCAAAAAGATAGCAGATCTGTAGGCAGGACGATTTCATTTTAGGCTTCACAGGTATAAAACCCCTGAGTTTTCAATAACTCAGGCACAGCAAAATAACTGCTGTTCCCAGGTTTCGCCCGTAAACTCTGGACCTGAGCAACAGTTCAGTGGTTCGGGCTTCCTCAGCAGAGGCACCACTGAAAATAAAGCTGAAAAAGTACAGCACACACTCCTCTGGTTGTTGTAATATTTGTTTTGCCTCAGTTATGTACGTACGGTGTTACAATGTATGTCTGGGTATCCGCCCATTTCGTCCCGACCGTTTCGTCCCCTTGCTGTTAGTCCCGGCTGTTTCGTCCCGACCGTTTCGTCCCGGCCAAGTTTTAATGTGACCGTTTCGTCCCAATTCACAAAGTGAAACATGCACATCCAAGGCGCGAAAACCAAATCGTCCATACTTTTAAACAGAAGCCAATCTGTCATATGTACTCATACAGTAATAAAGCCATGCATAATAGCATCTGTACACAGTAACAATATGTACTATGCTCTGTACGGCCGGGACAGTTGGTGTAGTGGTTTAGGTCGCAAAGCCCTATGCGCATGGTTAAAGTAATTTTATTAAAAAATAAACAGAACAAAATGCCCAAGACTGAGACCAAACAGATAGGGGTGGGGACGGGCCGCTAAACGGCGACTTACACACTACTCCGACAAAATTTACTAAAATCGGTATTACAAAGAGCGCTGCGGAAGGCTCGCGGCAAATTAACACACTTTATACTGGTGACCACGTGTGTTGAGATTATAAAATTTGAAAAACAAATCAACAGGGAGGACAATTTGTTCGTTCTACATTTGACCTCTCGGTGAGTTGTGGCGCATTTGGCATTTGATTTTGCCGCCGCCTTTGCAATATACTGTAGTGAGCAGCGGGACGAAACGGTCACGCTTAAAAAACGGCCGGGACTAAACGGTTGGGACGAAACAGCCGGGACGAACAGCAAGGGGACGAAACGGTCGGGACGAAACGTCCTACAACCGTCTGGGTATCCTTAGCAGTACTCGTACGGGCTAGCCAGTTTCTTTATCATCTGACCTAACCCTTAGGGCATATGCCAGGTCAGCACGCTCCCCAGCTGTGCGCACTCTGTTGGTCTGCTTTTCGCTAATAAAGACGTTGGTTCGTAAAACAATCGCTCCGCTCTTGTTCCTTCTGTAGTTAGGCCGCCTGACGTTGCATCACTGGTGACATGCCATTTGTGCATACTGGATGTTGCCTTGAAGACTAATAAACATCAAGGTAAATCATTCAGCAAGTAGCACAGGGATAGCCGCATCAGAAAGGAGCACATTGACAACAGGACAAACAAAAATGAAGGGCATAGTGATCACCTGGGCACTCATTTCGGCAGAGGTACAATGTAGAGGCAATAGGAGCAGAACAGAATGAAGAGCCCAGCTCTGTTGTCACTTATAAAGGCTACTCTGACCCTATGTAATATCATCAAATTACCCACCATAAATATCAAGATAAGATGTGGGCTGTCTTCTTTGTTGTTTGAACCAAATTGGCCCAGGTGTATTCCACGTGTTGCAAAGTGGCCCTATTTATAACTAATTGCCTGGTCTGTCCATTTGTCTGCAATTGTGTGGGTACATAGTTGGAAATGCGTGTGCATGTACGTACATGGCAATAATACACCCAGAATGGTTGCCAATCAATTCTGGGGTTGTAAACCTGTAGCACAAAGCTACAGAGAAATACACGAACTATATTTAGCAAGCGGGAATACACCCAGGGTGGTTGCCAAGCAGCCCTGGGGTTATGGCCCGACCGGATGCAAATTTCTACCGGATCCGGATCCGGATATGCCCATATCCGGCCGGATCCGGATCCGGATATGCCGGATATCATTGATCAACTTAAAAATTTTTAGAATGCAATAAACCACATATGTTATGTACATTTCTTTGTTCTATAACAGTTGATTCAAAACAACATCTAATAATTGTAGTTCAAACTATGGTTGGATGATATCGGGTTTTTGCGATGCATGTGATATTGCATATATCATATGCATGCAAAAATGAGATATCTACATATTTTTTGCATATTTTATGCATATGAAATTGATAACTGGACGCTTTCCAAGCATTTTCGAGTTCGGTCGGAATGTCTATGCAATCTTTAGCATTTATTAGGCATACCTATTTTACAGATACAGACCTCATCTGGTAAAACAAGGGGAAACACAGTTTGGCAAAGTTCAGCTCATTTCGTAATTTTTAGATAAAAATGGTTGACATCACAGACTTTTGGCTAAATTATTGTTTGCATGTTCAAATTTGTTCTCTCTAATGTGGTATACTTAGCCGACCTTTTTGTAGACCTGTCCTAGTTTTACAAACTAAAAAATTATGAATTAGAAAAATCTCAGTTCAGATTTCCATTCTTTGCGAGTTGAGTTTAGAGTCTCAAGCCATTCATCTCCATTCTGCAACTGAAAAGAGACGCTTTGATCTCTGTAAAGTACAGATTTACAGTATAAACTTGCCTCAATAATAGTTCGTTTTTTTATTTTAGATTATTTATTTTTGATTAAATGAAAAATTAGCAAAAACAAGGCGACTATCCTAAACATAGAAATCCAGTCTGCTTGGCTGTTTTGTGATGTTCATTGTATCACATTAGTATTATTATTATTTTTGTTGAGTTTGTTTTGGCCAAGTCCTAGCCTGCTCACCTTCTGTAGCTTCGAGTTATCCCCTTCCGAAATGAACAGACCCGAATTTTCAGATGTCAATTTTTAACGTAAATATTTCAAGAACCCTTCATCGGATCTTTGCCAAATTTTGCAAGTTAACCCATCTTTATATGGACTTAAGAACCTGAAGAGCTCAGCTTTTTCGCAAAACCAGTTAAAATCTGGCGGATTTTTACCTTCAGTCAAGGTGAAAAATTAGCATTGTCAAAAATGAGGGTGTTATCCTTTGCACAGAAATCAGGGTTATACGAACTACTGGGGTCATGGATTACAATCGCCTCAAGAAATTTCTAACAAGCATTCGGTCGAATGCAATGTTTATGTTCAAAATACGTACAAATCACGTTTTCTCATCTGTGACTGATATCCGGCATATCCGGCAGGTAATATCCGGATCCGGTTCCGGATCCGGATATGGCCATATCCGGCCGGATCCGGATATCCGGTCGGGCCCTACCTGGGGTTGTAAACCACCTAGCCGAAGCTAGGGAAACACAAAGCCGAGAAGATTGAGCAGGCACGATACATACACCCAAATTGGTTGCCAGCCAATACCGGGGTTTCTTCAAACGCTTCAATAAAGAGCAAATATTAAGAACAGGCAAAATGCCACCCAGATAGGTTGCCAGCCTAAACTGGGGTTGTAAACCACCCAGCCAAGCTGGGGTTGGATTAACTAAAAATGTGTGTAAAGAATGTGTTTATATTTGCTTTTGAAGTGAGTCCGAATTTTGCTATTAGAGCTGTATATTTCTTAGAAAACTTCAGAAAGGTTCTAATCAGTTTGGTTTCTTCAAAGCCATTAGCTTGAAAATCTTGGAAAAGTTCTTTGACTTTGTTCCTAAAAGATTGAGTATCTGTGGATATTCTTGCAAATCTGACCAATTGTGCAAAAAAGCAGTTATAACCAATGTTACTGTGTACATTACTGTCTGAAAATGTGTACTTGGTTACCTTGAAGTTAAAATAATCTGTTTTATTGTATACCTTCACCCTAATTTCGTTACCTACTCTAATTTGTAAATCCATAAAGCTACATTCATTTGTTTTGGCAGATGTTTTTTCCAGTAAAAGATTCGTTGGGTAAATCTTTTTAGCTATTTCATTAAACTGGGAACAATTGACACTGAGTATTAGAGTGCGAACAATACCTGAAAAACCCAATACCCAATACCCAATCCCAATACCTGAGACCCCCAATACCCCAATACCCAATACCCAATACTTGCGTAGGTGAGCCAAAAAATTGCATTTCAGTTAACAGGTACCTTCCAGTGATGTACACAGGATTTCTTTCACTGGGATTAAAATTTCGAAGAGACCTGATTAGACCTAGTTTGTAGTGACTACTAACTACAAACTAAAAGACTACTAACTACCTGACTTTTGGGAAAAATGAGACTACAAATTAACACTAACTACAAACTAAATCCGCTGACTACAAATTGACCACTAACTACATACTTTTTGGTCCCGAGTTTGTAGTCCCAAATAGTGAAATATCCAATTTACATATGCCGCTCTAAGCATAAACATTGACGCCACAGCGCCCATGCTGCATGCAATGCAATATCAATGCATAATTACACAAGGCGATCACTACAGTCACAGTCAGAGCTTCGGTACTGTTAGATTTTTAACACAGTGTGCATTTTAACCAAAAAATGCAATTGGATATCGAATCCAGCAGCTGATACCGCAAAAATCTTCAAATGGGGTATGGACAAACACAAACACTCCATTAAATCCACTTTTTTGTGGAACACATACAACTTGTATATTGAAGTATAATTTACAGAAGTGATAAAAATACGGCACAAGTGTCAACAAAGCATAGTGCTTGTGAAAGCTCATGTTAGGAAGTGCTGGGAAAGTTAGTCTGACAACAGATTGCTGGACGCGCAGAGCGTACAGGGGTACATTGAAACAAAAATTGTAGGCTGCATAGTTATACAAATTTTGACCCATTTTTATTGACCCAATAGTTTTGGCAGAAGTTTGTAGCAAATACTGTTTATGCATTTACTTTAAACGTTATCGCAATGTTGAAAAGGAAGGAATTTATCGAATAAATATGCTGTTAGAGTAATTCTACTGAAACTTAGGTTGTTCCAGACTTTTTACGTTGATTGAATACGAATTGACTACGAACTGTGATTTGGCAGCAGGGACTACAAATTGACTACTAACCACTAACTACAAACTCGGATCGCTGGCTAAATTGACTACTAACCACTAACTACAAACTGAAAAGCCTGAAAGCTTGGACTACTAACCACTAACTACTAACTAAAATTTGGTTATGTACTAGGTCTAGACCTGATTGGGCCATTATCCAACCAGGGTGAGAAATTTTGAAAAATTAGCCTTTAAGAAAGTATTTAGAAGCCGTTTTGGAGGGTAAAATAAGCAGAAATTAACAGTTTTAGTCCATACATGACCTACTGTATTACAGTGTTTCTTATTTTCGGCGGATTTTTTTCTTACTCCACCGGAAAGGGGTGTACCAGACCCGCACCCCTGGGTACGGTACTAGTACAATTCTGAATCACTAAAAATGACAAATTGCAATTGAATCACAAACGTTTATCTTTGGTAAGAACAGAGAAATTGCACTAATTACTAGTGTACGTACTACTTAGCAAAGCGGGCAGTATAAGACATTCTTAACCTTTAGTTTATTAACGCAAAAACGGCTTTCTATACCTCATCATCGGTCAATCTTATCGTTATTTTTCAGGTCAGTTTTTCAGTTCAACAGCGATTTTTTCGAATTTTATAGGTCCTAATTAGTATTGGGTATTGGGGGCATAAAAACCCAATACCCAATACCAATACCTGGAAAACACCCCAATACACCCAATACCCAATACCAGTTCGCACTCTACTGAGTATGTCGTCAACATACCTCACTGTCAAACCCAACTTTTTTGAAATGGTATAATTTTCGTTCTTAGACAGGTGGCGGAACTCAAACATGGAAAGTGTCAGATTCGCTAAAAACGGTGAGACCGCACCTCCCATGGGACAGCCACAAATCTGGCGAAAAATTATACCCGCAAAACAGACATATGTTCATACATGTAGCTGGGTTTTCGGCTGGGGGGGGAATTTTTCTGATCCAAAATAGGGTTTCAGGGCTATGCCCAAAGGGGGTTTCAGCGACCTTTTTTTGGTGTCCCAAAGTGGGTTTCAGCGACCTTTTTTTTGGCTCAAAACAGGGTTTTGAGGACTAAAAATGGGGTAAAAATCCTGTCTGAAGTGCAAAAATTCCGTATAAACCCCTATTTTTGCTGTAGAACGTGGAAAAAACCTTATTTTTAATTTAAAATGTGCAAAAAAAGCTAATTTTGCTTTAAAACGCGCAAAAAAACCCATTTTATTCGACATAATACAGTTAAAATGCATTTCTGGAACCTTCATTAGAGATTTTTAAACCCAAATTAGGGTTCCGGAACCCTATTTTGGGCCTCCAGAAACCCAAATTAGGGTTCTAGAACCCTGTTTAGGGTTTCAGTAACCCAAATTAGGGTTCCGGAACCCTATTTCGGCCCTCCAGAAACCCAAATTAGGGTTCTGGAACCCAATTTAGGGTTTCAGTAACCCTATTTAGGGTTTCAGGAACCCAAATTAGGGTTCCGGAACCCTATTTAGGGTTTCAGTAACCCAAAATAGGGTTCCGGAACCCTATTTAGGGTTACAGTAATCCAAATTAGGGTTCCGGAACCCTATTTAGGGTTTCAGTGACCGAAATTAGGGTTTCAGAAACCCAAATTAGGGTTCCGGAACCCTATTTAGGGTTTCAGACACCCAAACTTGGTTTACGGAACCCTATTTTCGGTTTCAGTAACCGAAATTAGGGTTTCAGTAACCCAAATTAGGGTTCCGGAACCCTATTTAGGGTTTCAGAAACCCAATTAGGGTTTCAGTAATCCAAATTAGGGTTCCGGAACCCTATTTAGGGTTTCAGTAACCCAAAACAGGGTTTCGGAACCCTGTTTAGGGTTTTTGAAACCCAAAACAGGGTTCCGGAACCCTATTTAGGGTTTTTGAAACCCAAACTAGGGCTCCGGAACCCAAGTTGGGTTTCTGAAACCCTAATCAGGGCTTCTGGAACCCTGTTTGCAGGTTTACAAACCCAAAATAGGGTTTCAAAAAATTCCCCCCCCCCAGAATCCGGCTGGGGGGAATTTTCTCCGAAAATCGGGCCTGGGGGAAATACCCCCCATTCCCCCCCCCAACTACATGTATGACACAGAGAGCAGCACGAAACAGATTGAGACGGGCGCCAAAATAATACACGTGTACACAGTACACAAACAGAGAAAGAAACAAGTAGTGTCAGATGAGAAGTCACGGGTGGCGTTTCTGTGCAAGAGTACGTACATCACATCGACGGCCAACCAAATCCTCTACAGAAATTGAGGACTGCAAACTATCAGCGTGTTGTTGAACTGTCTTCTCCATGCTTCGTATATAAAACGCCCTTGGTTTGAGTCTGACCTCTGAAAAAATGAACTGATTTACACGCAAGTGCATCGCCAATGCAATCATGTTTCTAAAACGGTATGGCATACACATATGTACGTAGCGTCACTGCATCGGTTAGTAGAAATTAGCGGTTGTTTATGTATGGGTGATGGTGTCAGACATGGGCTAGCATTTCGGCTGATGGGGGGGGGCGGTAGAATTTTCAATTCCTGAGGGGGTAGGAGCTCCTGAGGGGATAGCTTAAAAATTCGATTTTCCACAAAATAAGCGCATTTTTTCGACAAATGGTACCGTGTTGAACCTGAGGACTCGGAGTATGACGAGGACATGCCAGAATTGGAGGAACCTGATAAGAAACTGACACAAAATCAACGCGACGTGCAAGAGGCGATCGGAGGCGCGGGAGTGCCGGAGGGCGGCAAGGCTGCGGCGCTGGCGACAAGGCAGGCGCGAGGCAGAGTCGGTCGGAGAAGAAAGCGCGCAAGCTGTTCTCTAAGCTCGGCCTGAAGCAAGTGCAGGGAGTGCAACGCGTCTGTATCAGTAAGTCTAAGAACATTCTGTTCGTCATTAACAAGCCCGACCTGTTCAAGAGTCCGGGGTCAGAGACCTACAGTATGTAGTGTTCGGTGAGGCCAAGATAGAGTATCTGTCCCAACACGCACAGTTAGCCGCCGCCGAGAAGTTCAAGCCGGTCGAGACGCCGGTGGTGCCTGGTGCCGGTCCGACACGTGCGGCGCAGGTACCGGAGGAAGAGGAGGAAAGCGAGGGAGCGGAGATCGATATGACCGGGATGGAAGAGAAACACATCGAGCTGGTCATGTCGCAGGCTAATGTCAGTCGCAAGAAAGCGGTCAAAGCGTTGAAGAACAGCGATAATGACATACAGTGTGAGTGTAGTGAATGCTATTATGGAGTTAAACATGTAGCAAAATTGACTGTTGTTGATTGATTTTGTTTGCTCTTCTCTAGTTCAGGATTTTCGAACGTTAATTTTCTTGTTGATGCTGCATATGATTGTTAACTGAAAACCAGTTTTGTTGCAGTAAAGGAACACGTGAGGTCAACCGGACAACCGGACTGACTTAACTGTGATAGATCTCAGCTCGGTGTCCTTGCATGTTTCCTATGTGTAATGAGTAAAGGTGAATGCGATATCGGCTGGTTGTGCTGGTTGGCACTATGGCTGGAATTTTTATTTGTCTTACCGTCGCTGTCTTTCTCGGATTGTCCACTGTAAGTCCATCTGCATGGCCACATTATTTGAACCGTGCCAAAGTATTTTAGGAAGCGGCAGACCAAGTGCGAGTAACGAAGAAAGTCTATTTTGACATAACGATTGGTGGCAAGAGTGCCGGCCGAGTGGTCATCGGTCTGTTTGGCGATGTTGTGCCGAAAACTGCCGAGAACTTCCTGCAACTAGCCAAAGGTACCAAAGGCTTCGGATACAAAGGATCAAAATTCCACCGGGTCATCAAAAACTTCATGATTCAAGGTAATTAATTAAATGTTTCTTAACTTTAAAGTTTCTGTAATTATGATCTTCGTCTACAGGTTAGTTGCTAGACGCCGTCTTAAGAGCCAGTTTAAGTAACTCGCGACCCATGCCTGAAGTAAAATGGACAACTTTGAGGCGAGGTTCTCCGATTTGGCTCAAATTTTGCATGCAGACATATATTGATGTAAGAAACATTACCTGCAATTTTCTGCTTCCGGGAGGCCCCGGTTCGGAATTAGAAAAATCAGAAAATTTCGGTTTTTCGGCAATAACTCGCTTATTTTTCGTCGTAGCGAGTTGGGAATGGCATTTTTGAAATTCTCGCGTCTCGCCCGATCAGGCTAAGTGATTCAAAATTATTTTTTCGAAAAAAATTTTTTTTCTGTTCCACTGGAGGGCTGATTCCAGGAAACCTAGAGTCCTTACAGGTCTAGAGATGTCCTAAAAATGTAGCGCTATCTTTTCTCTACAACATATAAAAAAATGAGCAAAATCGCTTTCGACCCCAAATTGAGAAAATTGAGCTTGAAAGTTGAAAATCAAGGTCCCAGAACGAAAAATACTGTATGCGCTGCATAGTTTGGGCAGCTGTATCTCGGGCACCATTAGACGGATTGAAACCAGGTTACCGGCAATAGAGCCGCCTTTTTGTGCTATTTTCAATGGTTTTTATTTATGCTTAATACATTAAGGTTTTGGCGGGAAATTCAAATTTTACTATTTTTCTTGCTGACAACATTGATTCTGTGTGGTCTCTGAAATTGTATGTGAATGTTTATGTTTCTTAAAGACTGCATCTTTGATTGTATCTAGCTATATGGTATTAACTGGTACTCCACTTGCCATAAAAACACACTCAAGTCATTTCCCACTCCTGTGACCTGTTGGCAAATGATTGTCAGGGATTGTTGGCCCTAAGTAGCAGACAGAATGCTGTCATAATTGCATTCCGAGGTGGTACACTAACCAAAAAAAGCCGTTTTCCAACTACACCAACACTCATTGGTGGAAAAGTCAATAAAGTAGTGTGGGATGCACTGCATCCGATCTGGCAACCACTGAAGCAAATTGTTTATGAAGTTTCCATTCAGTTTCCGCTGCATAGCAATATATTGACTGGGCATTAATGGGGTGGTGTACTGGCTATGCTTTCTAGTGTTGACTTAGCGCATTCTATAGCAACACTGAAGGAAAAAAATGAGCTGTATACCTATGGTCAGCCGAGGCTTGAAAATTTCAAATTTGCTCAAAATCTATTTAACCAAATTTTTGAAGATCATAACTGCACTAGAAGTCGCAAGTTACAGAGGCAACAAAGGTATTATACTTAGCTTTTATGTTCTACATTTGAGAATGGATCACTTACACTGCCGATAAACAATTCAAACTAGAACTATCAACATTCTATCAACCCATTTCCAGTGCCAATGGTGATCGATGTGTAAGAAGCGTTAGTGTAAATGGAAATGTAAGTTTCAGCAGACCATCAATATTATTTTGGCCGAAATGTGCCAGATTTTTGCTGGGGAAAGATAAGAAACATTTTTACAACAAACACAAGTTGTGTCAATTGAAGCGTTCAGACGAAGAAATGCCTCAGTCCATAAATAGATGAAACGAGAAAAACGCGTTCAAAGTTTTCGAACAGCCTGAAATAAATTGTGCAAAATGCTATGGCCTAAAGTGTATTATGCCAAAAGAGGCCCATACCAGTGCTACTCTGCACCTGAGTTTGGGCCACCACATGTTTCCTGTTTAGCATATTTTTAAAAATTTGTGATTGTGGACTTAGGCTGTTTTAAGGTCTAAACCATAAAACAGCCTAAGTCCATATTCACAAATTTAAAAAAGATCAGTAAAGAGTAAGAGAGCAGTATAACTACTAGGCTTGATTTCCTTCCAGAACTCCGGGTAGTGGACTAGCAATCTTGCCATCAATCTGCAGCATAAAAATAGAGCTACAGTAATCTGAAATGTAAAACCAACGTTGAGAGATTCCAGAATAATGAGCCAAAAGGTGGCCCAAGGCCCATTTTAGTCTTCAAAAGCGGCATTCAATCAAAATTTCTTGAACTAGTCTATCAGTACTCTAAAGCCCCCGATTTTTAAGTCTAAACAATGATAATTGAATGAGAAATTTGATTTCAAAATTTTATCAACCTTAGTAAATGATGGAAAAATTAGTGATTTTCAGGCGTTAGCTAATTTACTCCAGAACTTGTAGGTGTACGCTAGCGTTATTGCCACCAATCTGTACGTTAAGGATAGCGCTACAATAATCTGAAATATAGAGCATAGATTTTGGGGTTACAGATAAGCTATTGGGGCTGAAAGGGGGTCAAAAAAATTTTTTTCTTCAAAAACGCAATTCAACCGATGCTTCTTAAAGTAGTCAAAAAGTACTCTAAAACCCCCGATTTTCAAGTGAAAATTCTGATTAGTAAGCCAGAAAATCAAATTCGAATTTTTGATCCAATAGTTAATCAGATCGATTACTGTAGCCTCGAATTGAAGCATCAAATCTGGGATTCCTTTTCATGGGTTTGAGAACTTGTCTATACTATGTATTAGTGTATCGACTTTCAGCTTTCTAGGCCAAAGTTTTAATTTTAAGTGTGAAATATTGAGGCTCTTGACTTGGACTTAGGCTTTTCTTCAACTGAATTTCGAGCACTGTTAAAAAATTGCGTTGGTGTAACTTATGACATAGAATGTTTTCAGATTAACTAATTTGTATTTAACATGTCTATAGTTAGGGGATTGTGCTGCCGAGTAGAACTCAATTTTTTCAAAAAGTGGACTGAGGCATTTCTTCGTCTGAACGCTTCAATTGTCTTCATGGGTCTTTGTGTGGCACGAGGAACTGCATCTGGATCATTCAGAACCAGGAGTGTCGTTCGCTAGAAGCTGTCACTGAAGCTGTTCTAGAGAAATCAATAAAAAGCATAACCAGTTGCCCAATGGAGACATACAGTATTTACAACCAGATCAGAAAAAGTACAAGTGCAAAACATACAGTACAGTGCCATTTAACGAATAAAAACCTGAAACCTGGGGTTTTTCAGAGACACATCTACGCTACCAGTATTGAGTGCACACCACAAGGAGGCTGCAGAACTACAAGTAAGAATTGGGGACTTTCTCCATGCTGGTGGAAAGTTCCCAGCATTTACGATCGAACTGCTGTTCAATCCATTAAATGCGCCCGACCAAGTAACAGTATACCACATCAGCTTGACGCATGGATGCCAAGAAATCGTGTATCGGTTTTTGCACAGATGCTGCCTGCGTTCAAAGAAGTAAATACTCTGTACCTTTTCAAAAAACACAAAACAATGTAAGCATGAATTTCAGGTACATGGACTCCGAATTTTCCCTATAGTAGGTAAAGGAACAGATGCTGTATATATAGAGGAAATCGAACTTCTACCGGCAAATCTAAATAATACAATCACATTTCACATTCATGAATGGTTTGGATTTTGGAGCACAAACCCAGAAATCTGCATACATAAATGGCATGGCATAGGACCTAAGAAGCAAGGTTTCTACAGTACATTCTGGGTAAGGAAGCAGCTCAACTCATTTCCAAAATCTTCAGAAAATCTGTTTTTGATCAGTTTTCTGACAAGTGCTATTCCACAAAGTGGAACTAATCTAGTGGGGCAGAAACTGTACATCAGTTTACGAGGTGTGGCAGGCAGAACAAACGCTGTGCAGCTGCCCAGCAATCCCATCCGCACAGGCATAAACATCACTTATGCACTTTGGGCAAAAGATGTTGGTGAAGTTACTTCAGTTCAAGTCTTTGTTGACGGTCAGAATGTTCGTTATCCACACAGTGTGTATGACGCCTGGTAAGTCGTTTTGATCATAACTAAAACACAATCAGCATTACTTGAAGCCAGACATGGGTAAGGAGCGGCTGATGGGGGTTGACCCCCATCAGGAATTTTTTGCAAGAATTTTGTATGGAAAATTATGATAAAAAATATGTCTAGAATAGGTGTAAATGAGCTCAGAATAGCTTATTTTAACCTATTTTAACGAAAAATAGGCAAAAACCATGATTTTATGTTATGCAAAAATCGGACTTTTTGGCTTACCGTCCCCTCAGGCGCTCCTGCCCCCGTCAGGAATTAAAAATTCCACCCCACCATGAGCCGAAATGCTAGCCCATGTGTGCTTGACGCCTAGAACACAAATTTCTTATTTAGGGTTGTTTCACGCGTTTCTGTTGGTGTACTGCCTGTGCGCAGATTTTATACACTCAACATACCAACACAGCAGCAAAGTCTGAATCAAAGCCATTTCTTCCGCACATGGCGTTTTCAGCAATGATGATACGAATGTAACCTACCTGGTCTGGTATATTGTTGAATATGTTTTTATGGCAAATAGAATACCAGTTAATACCATATAGTTAGATACAATCACAGATGCAGTCTTTAAGAAACATGAACATTCACACACAATTTCAGAGACCACACACACAATCAATGTTGTCATCAAGAAAAATAGTAAAATTTAAATTTCCCGCCAGAAACGTTATGTATTAGCATAGATAAGAACCGTTGAAAAGAGCACAAAAAGGCGGCTGTATTGCCGGAAACCTGGTTTCAATCGGTCTAATGGTGCCGGAGATACAGCTGCCCAAACTATGCAGCGCATATCGTATTTTTCGTTCCGGGACCTTGATTTTCAACTTTCAAGCTCAATTTTCTCAATTTGGGGTCCAAAGCGATTTTGCTCATTTTTTTATATGTTGTAGAGAAAAGATAGCGCTACATTTTAAGGATATCTCTAGACCTGTAAGGACTCTAGGTTTCCTGGAATCAGCCCTCCAGTGGAGCAGAAAAAAATTTTTTTTCGAAAAAATAATTTTGAATCACCTAGTCTGATCAAGCGTGACGCGAGAATTTCAAAAATGCCATTCCCAACTCGCTACGACGAAAAATAAGCGAGTTATTGCCGAAAAACCGAAATTTTCTGATTTTTCTAATTCCGGAACCAGGGCCTCCCGGAAGCTGAAAATTGCAGGTAATGTTTCTTACATCAATATATGTGTGCATGCAAAATTTGGGCCAAATCGGAGAACCTCGCCTCAAAGTTGTCCGCCACGGGTCGTCAGTAACTTAAACTGGCTCTTAATAAGTTATTTGTTCATTCGTTCGCCTTAAAACTACGAAAGGGTTCTTTGCTCATAGAATTGTTAACATTTGGAACAGTTTGTCAGAAGAGTTTGAGTTTGCATTTGCCCACCCTGGCCAGCTACGATTAGCAGTTTATCTCAGGTCAACAGCTGCAACATGACACGCGAGTGTGTAGTAGAGTACCGAGTGTGCGAGAGTAATGAAGAGGGGTGAGTGAGGTGCATGAAACTCTCCTTCAATAATGACATTAGGAAGAAGAAGAGGGCGTGAACAAAGAAGGGAGCGAGAAACTTGGTTAAGGGGGGGTGATAGGCAGGCGCTGTCGATGGAGAGGGTTAGTTTTTGGAAGTAGAGGCGGACTTTGAGAGACTGTGAGATCGTCTCTTGTCATATCATAATGGTATCCTTGGAGACTTGGCAGCTGATCGGTGGGCAACTTCTGACTGGATTTGAGTGAAGGAAAAGAGTGTTGTTAAGGGATAAACATGTACTTTGTACATACATGTAACAGGTCATCCGCCGATTGGGGAGGGGGGTTGGGGGGTCTGGCGCCGGCAGGGGGGGTCTGAGTCAAAATTTTGAGGGGGTCGGGCACTAAAAAACGCTCAAAAATCGAAAAAATCGCTAATTTGGGCAGAAATACAGCTAAAAAATGCCGTTTTGCAGGCGATTTTGGCAATTTTTGTGTCTGAAATTGTAAAAAAAATTGCAAAAATTTGCTCAAAAATTTACTTGCCAGAAAAATCGGAGGGGGGGGTCGGCGAAATCGTCTCGTGGGGGGTCCCATCCGGGGGGTCTGGCCTAAGTCGGGTGGGGGGGAGACCCCCCAGACCCCCCTTTTACATGTATGACTTTGTATGTGTAAGTAGGGTTGGCCAAAAGAGAGTGTGGTGAATGGTTAGCCGAAAGAGGGCTGGCTGGGCATTAGCAGTACAGTAGCAGGACAGCTTTGCTATCGTGAAATGCAACCTACCTTACTCCACCTCCGCCGCAGGGACGCTCCCAGCCAGTGAGGCTGCCTGAAGTGATTTTAACTGCTAGGACAGTAAATCAATTTAGATTTAAATTGTCAACGGTTGAACTGGATATTATTTTTGATGAGTACATAGGGCAATTGAAACGGTCAAACGGCCTAGCCTGCCCCTTCATTTAGCTAGTTATGTGCCATATTGCTGGACCAATTACTAATAAATCTTCAACTGTTCTTGAACCGATGTCCGATTATAGGTGGTGATTTTACTCGAGGCGATGGAAGAGGGGGCAAGAGTATTTACGGGGCCCCATTCGATGACGAGAGCTTCGAGCTCAAACACTACGGCCCTGGTTGGCTGAGCATGGCCAATGCAGGTCCAGACACGAACGGCTCGCAGTTCTTCATCACAACTGTCAAAACAGCGTGGCTTGACGGGCGACACGTTGTATTCGGCAAGGTCGAACTGCTGCACTCTACTCTACACAGTGTGTACTAACGCTAAATTAGGTCAATTGCAGGTGTTGGAAGGAATGGACGTTATCCGTAAAGTAGAGAACACCAAGACGAATCACTCACAACGGCCCATAAAAGATTGCGTTATTGCTGACAGCAGAGAAATAGAGACCAAGCCGTACTACGTGCCCAAATCGCCGGTGCAGGGCTAAGCGAGACTGCATTTTGTTTTGTTTGCTAATAGGTTGTTACATCGCTTCAACTGTCAAGTAGTAGGTGAGGCATTACTGTGATGCTGTTATTGTGTTGTTTTTCTTGTTGACGTTTCTAGCCGAGTAAAGCAATGTTTCTTTAGTACAAAGAAAGCACAAGAATATAAATAAATAACATGACCATTCTACTCTTATTCGATATCAAACACAGTTACTTTGCCGTTGCTGCTGTCGAGGATGGAGAAGGAGTTGTCGGCGTCAAGTGGAAAGCCGCTGGAGTCGTGAGGCACTAACCGTGTCTTCCACCACAATTTCTTCATAAACCTTTGGCTGAGCTTCGTAACTCTCATTTGTCTGCAAGAGACGAGAAAAACCGAACGACTGTTTCAAATCGTGCACCGGTAGAAACAAACAATTTTTTCCGTTCAGCTCACCGGAATGGAAAAATTTGAAAGGCTGCTGTTAACTCAATGCTTGGCCGTTTGCTCTGTAAATTGGTCTGGAGTTGCTTTCGTTGAAACTGTAGTGGCTGACAAATTTGAAGGAAAAAACGTTAGCTCACTCGTCCGCAGCAGTTGTGCAAAATTTTCTGTTCAGGTGAGCTGAACGGAAAAAATCATTTGTTTCTACCGGTGCTGATCGTGTTGGTTTTGTGCTTCAGGCGATCTGGTTGGCGGTCAATCAAATCGAATATCATGAACACAGATATATGTAAGCGAGTCTTTGGCAGAGTTGTCAACTTTTTCTGCAGTACTACACACACGATGCAGTTTGTTTATTTTAGAGTTTATTGAGTGTGATCCGATCCGAAGTCGGATCCGGTTGAAAATCTTAATCCGGTATGGCCCTATTCGATCCGATTCGATCTGGCGGGGGGCGTACGATGTACAGCCCTACGATCAGACCTGCACGGTCCATTTCGTTACCCGATATCGTCATCTCGGACGTTTGCCCTTCTTTCACTGCCAAGCCACTCAAGCCATGCTGTTGGGCGCCAGGTACTAAGAGAGTGCCTGGCGAGGTGACGTCATGGTGCCGACAGCTCCCAACGGCCGCCCGGCCAAGTGGCCAAACCGGTATTGGCCTTATTGCTGGTTTCTCAGACGGCTCCTGACGTCGTTGATCTTCCCTCCAACGCGGCATGCTTTTTGGAGCGGCTTTCGGTGCAACGGCAGATCCAGTTGGTTCCCATTTTACCTACTCGCTGCTGTAACCAGTTTTCGGTGGCCTGGGTGGCGCTTTATGCCGACGACCAACTCTTTGCGGCAAGAAACTTGCCCCGCCGAGTGGATGAGCGCACGACGTCGCGCACAGTGGCCATGTGGCCTAAACCACTACACCAACTGTGCCGGCGGCCCTATTTAGAATGGCAAAACAAATTAGAGGAGGTGGTAAAGACCGTAATCCGAGCTCTCCCGACAAAACAACTAACTAACACCTTGCAACATACAGACACAGAAATGAAAAAACGGTAATGTGGTAACACGAAAAGGCACGTACTGTACGTGATTGTTACAGAATGCGGAAGACTGTAAGATCGCTAAAACAAAGGAAGCAAGAAGAAAATCCTAACCATACATGTAACAGGGTTACAGGGGTCTGATTTTTCCATTCCCTGGCCGATTTTCTTGCAACTAACTTTTTGAACAAATTTTTACGTTTTTTTCCAATTCATACACAAGAATTGCCAAAATCGTCTGCAAAACAGAACTTTTTAAGCTGTATTTGAGCCTAAATTTGCGATTTTTGACAATTTTTAGCTCAAAAATTTGAGAGTCTTCTAGTGCTAAACCCCTCCCTAGAATTTGGGTTCTGAGCCCCCGGCCGGTGCCAGACCCTTCAACCCCCTCCCCCTTCGGCGGATGACCTGTTCACATGTATGGTTGGGCCACTGTTTTCCGCCCTGTGGTAAAAAATTTTTTGAAGAGAGGGCATTTCAAAAACTCGTTTAAAATCAATTCTGTGAAGAGTGTTGCTTTGTACAACACGAATATTTTCTCGGTTTTGGCCCTTTTCTGTGGTAGCTACCGGAGAGTGCTGCATTGGGTACCCGGATACATTAATCAGCACTTAGCATTTTCCGAAACAAAACTGAGATCCTGTATGTGTACCCGGTGCATTAACTGACACTTAGCCAAATCGTGTTAAAGTGCTTGTTTTCACGATTTCTGACAAAAAATGCAGTTTTCTCATCCAGCTTACTCTTTCTGTAAATGTAAATGAAAGTGGTTGTCCAATTTTTCATTCTTGTAAAGTTTGCGTCAGTAAAACCGATTGAAAATGAACAAAAATATACGTAGACCTGCTTTAAAGGTACCGTAATGTTGGAAAATTTTGAAACCCACGACATAAAACCTGTGTCTAAATAGTGTACCCCGGGTGCACAGCCCGGCACTAATTGCCAGATAGTGTACCCCGGGTACGCTATCTGGAGGGATACCCTATGCAGCACTCTCCGGTAATGAGTACGCAGTATGTCGGCAAGTTGGATTAGTAGTAGTAACGTAGACTAACTATGGTTTTAGTGTTGAAGTTTGGCTGCATGTTGTAGAGGAGAGACACCTCTGACTTGCAGTTTTGGTCTGACCACTGGATGGTCAGCGCACGCATAAGTTTCCACGCGGTTGTCTACCTGGTTAGTACCAGTTTATTCTTGATGTATTTATTTGCCAGAACAAGGAAATGTCGCAATTGAATCGGCAATGAAGAATGCTAACAACCAATGGACCATCAATTCAAGCTTGCAGTTGCTACTCTTTTCCTGCATAGAGTGTCGCGCCGGTGCAATGCATTTGCAATGCATCGTGTGCCAGTTCCTGTACAAGCTTCAAGTTTGTCCAGTGTACCACTATCATGAATTCGCTCTTACTACGCCTCTCATCTCTAATGAAGAAGCCAAGCTTTGGAGTTGCTGAGAGTGGTGCAGTGTGTTTAAAACGCATTGTACCCAGTGCCTAAACAACTTTCGTCAACTTACTCTGGAGACAATTCAAGTTCTGTAGAAAGAAGAAGTGTAACAACGGACGAGAGAGCTGCCAAAAGACTGCTAATTCCTCTTAAAAACCATGGTACCTTCAAACGGACGCGTTCAAAAGAACTCAAGAGGGATAGTAAATCTGCGGTGGCAAGAAAGGATTCCACTCCAGGAATGAAGAGCATGTCTACAGTCTTGAAGATTTATGCAAGAGTTCGTTGAAGAAGCGGCCACAACGATCATCTTTCTTTTGGATTCGACCCTATGAAACACTATTATCGTGGACTCGTATAAGAAGTTTAATTCTTATCGAGCTAATTCACATCAATCAACCAAGACTTCAACTGTTAACTTTATAGCTCTGCAACCACCAACAACAGCAACCTACCCAAGTTTTGCCTGAGGCGCCATTGGAAAATCGTTCAAAGCGTCTGGTAGAACAGCTATCCAACAAGGGGGCGAGAGGAGATACCAGCCAGATTTCTTGACGTGGCCAAGCAACTCTCAGCTGATTGCCTGCTGCCAAGCACCATCCTGTTTGCAGTGTGCAGTGCCGATACTGCTCAGTATCGTGTGCTAGCTTTGTCTTGCACAACAAGGACCGGCGACTAACCATTCAACGCGCTTGCCGGGACGTCAAGCCAACAAGGGGGCTCTGCAACGATCAGCGTCTATTTTCATCTTATTCGTGTACTAATAACTTCTGTTCTATACCCCTGGAGCGTGCATCCATTTCAAGTACTACCCAAAGCCAAGGAACGTTGTCGTGCGCTGATTGGCTGGATGCGGCTATCGGATGCACCCAAACAGCCACGCCCGCCGCTTCCGCTGGTTTCCGTTGTTGTTTGCGTTGTCGACGTCGCTGCCGACTACGACTTGTGATTCGCTGTACCGATGGCTAGTTACGGCTGATTCTTGTGTTCTTTTTATTGTTGATCGTGCTGCTTTTCTCTATAAAGTTCGTTCCGAGTCCGGTCTCAACTGCTTTATTGATAGTAAGCTGTTTAACAGACCGATAATTTGTCGGTTTTCTCATTTATCGCTCTTTACTTCGTTCGTGCGTTCTTCATAAATAGCGCCTCCGGGCGCCGTGCTCTTCTGTTCTAGCTGGTACCAGGTATAGTTCAGAGTACGTCCGTTGCCAGTGGAACCACAAACTCTACAATTTTCATTCCTTTCAAACGTTCAAGCACCTCAGCGAGCGCGTTTGAGTGTCACTTCACTTAAATACTACTGTGGACTTGGCTTTAACACTGTCTGATTGATTCGATCTGGTCTAGTGTCTATGGTGAATCTCGTCACATATTGTTGAATGTTTGCTGTTAAAATGAGCTCTATAAACGATTTCTTTAATGCACATAGTTTTAATGCAATAGTAGAACTGGTTATACCATGCTACAATACCTTTAAATGGTTTTTTTAGAAAAAAATGGATTTCCGGATTTCCAATTTTGCCGTTTTTTGCTTTCCCAAATTTCCGAAAGTTGAATTTCCGAAATCTGCGAGAAGGCATTTCCGAAATTCGAGATGCCTAATCCAAAACACTGGGAATCACGCATTCTTTCAGTGTTTTGCGGTAGAGTGATGACATTTGTTCTGCTGGTGATCTTGACCGCGGTGGCGAGTGGCGGCCACAGTATGAACGTCACCCAGGGCGCCAAGAATCAAGTGATCGATCTAATTGAAAGACTGGCTGGAGACAGAGCTGAAGGAATGCCGCAACGGGATCAAGTGCCCATGCTGGTCAGTCGCAGACTGATCGAGAAGCGCTCAGCGACGGCGTCATCACCAAACGAGATGCGGCTGTGATGGAAAATGCTGGCATGGTTGAAAGACAGACTAAAAACTCGTGTTTAACTAGGACCAAATCCGCCACCTTTCTTGGTTTCACTTTTTCCTTCAGCTACGAATCTAGCTTCGCCGGCCCCGGCCAGGCTCAGGTGCCACTGTTTTTCTACTTCATTTCCATTTTAATCAGTATGTGACTAGTGGATTTTTTTGCTCAGTTAGTTGGTCGATCAGTTATAGTAGTTAGTACCGGAGATTTCCACTTAGTATCCCACCCCACTTGATAACCCACTGGGATATTACATGCACCCTTATTCCGCTTTATATCCCATGGGATATTACTTGGCGGCAATGTTTATATATCAAATTTGTAATAATTTTCTTTACACACGCATACTGTATGTATGATAAAACATTGTTCCGGTTAATATCCCATGCCGTTTCCAGTTAATATCCCATGGCTTTGTCCAGTTAATATCCCAGGGATATTAACTGGCGGCAATGTTTTCACTGAGAAACGTGATTTTCCGTGTTATATCCCCTGGGATACTAAGTGGAAAACTCCGGTAGTTAGTAGCCGTTGACGCCCCGTTATTATTTCGAGTGTCTCGTGAAATTAATACGTGTACATACTTTATCATTAATCGCCACTGACGGCCGGCAAGCTATTTGCTCGCTTACAAGTGCCAAACGATTCATTAAGCTGAGCAAATAAACTGCTGATTCATGTGATGTAGTTGGAAGGACCACCATTTTGCTGGTTTGAAATTGTCGTTTTCTTCTGTGTTAGCTCTTTTGTGTAATTCTGTTCGAAAAGGAGTGGGTGATTTGATAAGGGCTAATAGGCACTGGTGTCCAGTAAAAGTGCACAGTTACGTGGCTTCCCTCTAAGACAGTGCGTCGGTGCTTGACTACCCGAGATTTTGCAGTTGTTAGTGAGCCGTTATTAATTGAGTGCGCTAGGTCTCGGGGGTACATAATCACTTAAACGTTGTCCAGCTGCCTTTACGTAATGTTTCTGATTTTATGCTTGTTCCTGCCAATTTCCTCTGACCGAGCTCAATTTCCCCCAGCGCCACTCTCAACTACTGTAAGCGATCTTATCTGCCGACGCAATTCCCAAATTACATAGGATAGCGACCGCGACCTTGCAAGTGCCATCGATCAATTGTTGCCAGTCGGGTGGCGTTAAAGAAGTATATAGGGATTGTGGTGGTGCACAGCTGCCATTATTACAGACGCTTTTCTACCAAACCGCACTTGTACACCGGGGGGGGGGCGATAGAGACGTCTGGTAACGGCCGGTCGGCGCGTGTTAAGTGCCGTGTAATGGCCAGATTTTGAAGCTGCACATGTGGCGATGATTCAAATGAAGTTGGCACCGGTATGATTGAAAACTTGTGATTGCAACCGAACACCGAGACTGTGCGCGATACGGGAGCTGCATAAATCTTGCGCCCGGCAAAGCACCTCTCAGAGTTGTGGGCCTCTTGGCTACAGCTGTTGCCGGCTGATCGATGGCCCAAAATCGCCTCAAACCAATCTTACCACAAAAAACTGACCGTCGGTGGGACGGCGTACGCCAACTGCCCCTTGATTACCTATCAAATTGCAATTTGTCTCCCCATTTTTTCGCACTCTCAATCTTGCCTTAGTTGCAGCACCCGATTGACCGCCGCAACACTTCCAGGAGGTAACCGTTCTGGCGCGAATCTTTGTCGGGCGCCGCAACCAATCTGGGATCGGTTGATTGATATATGGTGGGCTGTTCAAGCTTCAAGTGGGGGAGGGAGTGAAAATCCGATTTGGCAGTGTAATTCCGAAGCCCATATAAGGTTGTGTTTGTGTGCCGTAACTGCAGTTGATCGATGGGAAGCGAGGCCAAAGTGCTTTTATTACCGTAATTGCTGCTCCTGTGTTAGCTGCGACCATAAATGCAGTCGCCAAACGTTGGTTGCAATGTTCAATTGAATCACTCTCCGCTTACGGCTCTAAATTGCAGTTGAATTGCCTAATCGGGGCGCCCGGTCATTGTGTGCGGCCGGGCCGGAGGGAGGCCAACTATTAAGAACCACCAACAATCACTGGAATCCCCGGTGTCCTCGAGTATGTGACAACCACGCCGCATTGCTTCCCAGCATTCTAATCGCATGGCCGGAGCTTTTTGCCCCCGTCACTAATAATGCTCAAAACCCTCTAATCAGACACAACTGGCCTTCCATTCAGCCTCTAATTAGTGCTGCTTTCTATCTCTCAGCTGTCTCTCTCTCCCTCCACTCACAAAAAATGTACCGACGCAAATTCTCAACCAGAATTACAAGGTCGGTATAGCTTTCTGTTCAGACCCCACTGGGAGCTACTCGGCATACATGTGTAGTACCGGTACTGTGCATGGTATCTAGCTTTGACCTGTGATACCTATTTAGTATCTGTGCCACTGTATATGTCGAGAGATCCCGACTGTTCTTCTAACCAGTTGACTGTTTCAGACGGGGGATTGAGGCCGAGTTTTACGAGTACAGTACGTTGCATGGCATCAGCGATTTGTCGCGAGCTCGCAATTGGTGTATGCGTCTGTTATGGTTGAATTTATTCGTCGGCGCCATAAAAGCTGCATAGCATACATTGTATCACTACACTACACCAGTGTTCACAAAGTGCATAGTATGGCCGAACACATAGGCAGAACTTTCTGATACGCAGCTAAATCCAGTCATAATACCTGCAAAATAAACAGCAAATTCAATTGTGCATAGTGGCAAAATTTTCAGAGAACATTCTGAGAACAATTGGATCAATTCTGGTAATGGTTCGGGTCATACCAAACGAAGGTTCGGGTGACCTCCAAATCTGGGTTCGGGGTGAACCCCAACACGACTAAAACGAACACAATTTTGGTTCAGAAAAAACGCCTCAGATTCGGTTGAAAGATTCTGCAAAATGTCACATTCGGTTTTATAAAAACCGAACCTTTGAAAGATTCAGGCAAAAAAAAACTCTGCCCTAAAAATCAGAAACCGAACCCGTTTTTGCGTTCGGAATAAAAAACGTGACTCGGTTTCAGGTAAATGTGATTCGGTTTCAGGTAAATGTGATTCGGTTTCAGGTAAATGTGATCCGGTTTCAGGTAAATGTCGCGGGTTCGGAATTTCGGTCTTTTCGAAGTGGTTATTGACGTCTTTGCCGTTTTTGTTTAGTTGGTTGCAACACATGAATCTTAAAAGCTGCATAGCATACATTGTATCACTACACCAGTGTTCACAAAGTGCATAGTATGGCCGAACACATAGGCAGAACTTTCTGATACGCAGCTAAATCCAGTCATAATACCTGCAAAATAAACAGCAAATTCAATTGTGCATAGTGCGCAAACTTTTCAGAGAACATTCTGAGAACAAATGGATCAATTCTGGTAATGGTTCGCGTCATACCACACGAAGGTTCGGGACATAACAAAACAAAGGTTCGGGTCATACCAAACGAAGGTTCGGGTGACCTCCAAATCTGGGTTCGGGGTGAACCCCAACACGACTAAAACGAACACAATTTTGGTTCGGAAAAAACGCCTCAGATTCGGTTGAAAGGTTCTGCAAAATGTCAAATTCGGTTTTATAAAAACCGAACCTTTGAAAGATTCAGGCAAAAAAAAAACTCTGCCCTAAAAATCAGAAACCGAACCCGTTTTTGCGTTCGGAATAAAAAACGTCACTCGGTTTCAGGTAAATGTGATTCGGTTTCAGGTAAATGTGATTCGGTTTCAGGTAAATGTGATCCGGTTTCAGGTAAATGTCGCGGGTTCGGAATTTCGGTCTTTTCGAAGTGGTTAAAAAAGATTCATTCAAATCCGTTGAGATTTGCCTTAACAACTGACTTTTAGGGGTCCCTCTATTACGTATATAATTAATATATTAATTAATCACTTTCTTGCTAAGGCTTAGGCTTAAGCTTAGGCTTAGGCTTAGTCTCAGGTTTAGGCTTAGGCTTAGGAGTCAACTGAATACGGTAGATAAAATTGAAATTTTTGTTTGGGACCCCTAATAGTCAGTTTTGCCACCGCTGTAGCAACTCCAAATCTCAACGGATTTGAGTGAATCCTTTTTTAAATGAAAGATCAATAAATTCTTAAAAGATTGCTGAAATTTTCATCACTGTGCTCTGCTTAGATCCTGAGATATACGCCCTCATTAGGGACCCCTAAAAGTCAGTTTTGCCCCGATCTCGATACATAGGCTGTTGTTGCGTTGTTAGCGTCCGATACATTACATGTTTGCAGTCATTTGTCGGTTGAACTCTCTTGTCTGGTCTGAATTAAACTCTACCTGTTGTTAAAAATATTATAATGCATAGAAAAAACAAAAAAGCTGTCTAGAATTATCTAGGACCTGCAAGGAGCCCATTTCTGGCGTTTTCTCAAATTTTTAAAATTGGAAAAATATTATGGAAAATTTCCGGCGGACATTTTTTTGCGGAAAAGGAACATCTCTAGCTGTGGTGCATCTCCGCGCAGTTGCTGTGCTGCAGTGCTTTTGTTACTTAGTTTTCTTCCGATATTCTTCCCGAGAATCTACAGTACGTATAAAAATGCTTTCAAAGCTGCTGTTATCTAAAGCATTGGAAAAGCGAATTTACCATATTATGCACCATGTATGTACAACTTTATAGGATCGGCTCTGGAAAAGGAAAGGTGATTGGTTGTTTCAAAAATCGGGGTACAATATCAAAAATCAGCGAAACTTTACACCCATCGCTAAACGTCTCAATTTCGTCAGGCAAAAAAAAACGTCTTATCTCGGCACCTTTTCTGATCGACATACATAGTACCAAAATTGGACCTGATGGGTTTCGCTGATGGGGCAACCATTAAACTAACAATCCAAATGTTTTTACTTCACGGCTGAGACCAAGGACAAAGTCGATATTCTTGATGCTGTCAGTGGTTCCGCTGCATTGTGTGTCCTGTCGAATTGTTATTTTGTTGTTGTAACTTTTTGTCCTTTCCGACTAGGAGTTGCCAACTGCTACAGAGCAAGAAGAGACAGAAGGTCCGGCAGCCTTCTAAACAACAACCCTCCCCTTTTGCTGTCAGTGGGTGCAAGACAGCGCCGGTTTGGTCCCCATTTATCTACTTGCCATTGCTGACTTTCGACGGCCTGGGTTGGGCTTTGTGTCCACTACTTCCCATCGCCTTGACAGGTTTCGAACCCACAAACACACCGCTTCCACGGGTGCCGGGGCCGCCGTAACACACACCTGATTTTTTACGTTTTTTTCTTTTAAAATATTAATACAAGCTGATTTTCCAGCTACTTTTCCACCAAAACGCGTAATTTGTTAATGCAAGCTGAAATAGAACGGTTCTCTGATTGATCTAAGCAAATTAACCACTCCGAAAGATCGGCGCCCAATTGGGGTGGCTGCTGATGCGAACGGTGCGTACGGTGCGTAACGGTGCGAACGGTGCGTAAACTACTAACTGCCGAAAACTTTTTTCTATTTACTTCTTTTTTCTTCGCATCGATGTTTTAGAGTTGGCGCCCGGCGGATGCGAACGGGTGCGACTGGGATGCGAAGCTGCGAATGGCTGCGAGCTGCGAATTTTAGTAACCGCCCAAATCGGTGTGGCCTGTGTATCTCCGGATCAATATTTACCCAATATTTACCCGGGCAGATTAATTTATCAGAAATCGAACAAAATTTACCCGGCCCGTTAGATTTATTTACCGATCGCCAGAAGTCTTAATAGCAAACAGTAAAAAACGTCGGAACAGCAAAAATTCCCGTTATTTCTGAAAATTGTGACTGATTGGTTAGATGTACTGGGAGTAAACGTGTTTTTCAGTGTTTTGGTAATTCTGGAAGTCATTCTACTCTGGTATCATAATTGGAACGTCGTGGCCGCCGTGGTCGTCCGAAGACTGGAGTCGGCGTTCCTCAAGAAGAAATCAAACAGATAATCTATCAATACGAATCTGGCGATTGCGATTTTTTTCGATTTTTGAGCGTTTTTTAGTGCCCAACCCCCTCCCAAAATTTAGCGTGGTAGCGACTGTACAGTACATAGCGCTGCAATTACGTACTTTACCATTTTTCTATCGTGTTGAGCTGGATTTGGTGACCCTCCAGGACGCATAACCAACAACGATTCTGAGTCTATGAATGGTCGGGTTAAAGCGTTAGTATCACCGGATGGAAAGCTGCTACCGTGGCATCAGTTCGCCTACCGTTTGAAGCAGTGTTTGGCAGGTACGTATGTTCTTTATTTCTTTACAAATAATTTCTGTCATTTTAGTCTCGCTTCCCAGCCAAAGAGAATCTGCGTCCACCAGAGGACATTGCGCTTTCGCATGAGGAACGCTACTGGCTGCCCTACGAAAATGCCCGGCCCGCTACACCCACTCTCATACCCAGACGAGATTGGTTCACGCTCGCTATAGTTGTGTGCTCGGTTGGTACCCGTACTTCAGTGCTCATCTAATGCGGATCCCGCCGAATTCTTTTCAATAAAATTAACGAAGTGCACTGCAGGCATCTGAATGAACAGCTTGCTGCCGATCTGTGAGCTACTCTGTACTCTCTTCCTGCATTCTGATTCGGTCTCTTCATTTTACAAACTCTTTTTTGTTAGTCGTTTCTTTCTTTCTACGTTGTTGCCTGTTAGTTGCTTTGTTTTGTTGCAGAGAAAGGGGAGATTTCCGATACGTTGCTTAGCAAGCTTATATCATAGTAAAATCACTTCTGTGACCGTATCTTTGCTTTCATTAGTGTGTGTGTGTGTTCTGTAAATTTGAGCATATTATATGTACTTTCGAAGAAGAATTTGCTTTCGTTTCTTTCGAAGAAGAATTTGCTAATAAGCCTAATTATCGTTGCACAATTACGATTTAGAGAAAGTAATTCTCAGAATATGCTCAGATTTGCAGCACGCAAAGACACGTACAGTGGTACTGCGCTGGGTTGACGGTTCGATTTAGAGATGCGCACGGGCCCATCAGTCCAAATTTCTAAAAATTTGTGTTACAATACAGAGCATTTTTGTTTCTTTTCTTGCGATTTCAGTATATTTCAATATAATTTTGTTCTTTTAAGGTTATTCTCTAATATTCTGACAAATTAACAAATTTTCGACCTCATTTTCTTTGATTTTGCTAAAAAAAGTATATATCAGTTAAAGATCAAAGCTGAGTTTCAGTGAGGAAAACTATGAAAAAGAGCCGAAAAGTGCTAAATTTGGCTGCCGGACCTTGTGTCTCTTCCTTCTCTATAGCAGTTGGCTACTCCTAGACCGAAAGGACGAAAAGTTACAATACAACAACAACAACAACAATGATTTGGACTCACGATTATTTTAACGAAAAAAAGCGGGCCGGGCTGAAAATTCCGCCCCGAGCGCATCCCTAGTTCGATTTAATGCGAAATTTTAGGCCCAAAATTTGCCAGTTTCAGTTAATAATAATAATTGCTTTTCCCCTAAAATGTTAGGGGTAAATACACTGCCAGGCTTCCTTCCTCGGTTTCTGCAGCATTGCATACATTTTCATTGCGTTACCCAAATGTCCTTCATCTGCTCCGCTCACACATACCATGTCCTCACACCTCTACGTTTTGCTGTCTCGTAACGTAATCCGACATTTCTGATTCCATTTTCGCGCAATTTTATCATCAAATATATCTTCGCATCGATGTTTTAGAGTTGGCGCCCGACGGATGCGAACGGGTGCGACTGGGATGCGAAGCTGCGAATGGCTGCGATGCGAGCTGCGAATTTTAGTAACCGCCGGTGATTTGTGCCCGCCCGAAAAAGCGCGTCTAAAGCTGAATGTAGAATGCAGTAATTAGATGTTGATGTGCAAAATAACAATCAAAAGATCGCCAGCAGTCATTTGATACCACATCCGGTCGTCTGTATTCAAAATTTGCAATTCGAGTGATCTCCCCAGCCCCGGCGAGTTTTGTCCACCCGGTATGGTAGGTATATGGAATGCAATCGAGGAAGAAGACAAGCAGAATCGAAGTGATGATGAAATAGATAGAACCGCTTACGTATGCGGAAACAAGTGGGCTGAGCTGTTTCAACGGTTTATTTTTTACGCTTGCTTTTTGATTTTAGCCAGAGTAGTTAGTAGTAGTAGAATTGAAATTGAAATGGAAAAAGGCGTTTGGGGTTAGGTGTAGATGGGGCGGGTTAGGTGTAGCTGGGTGGGGGGGGGGTAAAAATCAGTGAAGGTCAGAAATGGACTATATATTATTTAATTAACTTTCATATAACTGTACGACTCCGGAACGTGCCCTATACTGATGCGTACCCCTAGGGGTAGGCTATTTTTATAGTTGGAAAACAGGCCCTCCGGAGCGTGCCCCATAGTGATGCGTCTCTAGGGGTATTTTTATATTTGGAAAACAAGCCCTCCGAAGCGTGCCTATACCTATGCTACCAGGGGTACTTTTGTGCTTTTAAAACAGGCCCTCCGGAGCGTGCCTATGCTGATGCGTCCCCCCCTAGGCGTATTTTTATGTTTTTAAAACGGGCCCTCAGGAGCGTGCCTATACTGATGCGTCCCCTTAGGGGTATTTTTATATTTGAAAAACAGACCCTCCGGAGCGTGCCTATGCTGATGCGCCCCTCTAGGGGTATTTTTATATTTGGAAAACAGGCCCTCCGGAGCGTGCCTATACTGATGCGTCTCTAGGGGTTCTTTTATATTTGGTAAAACAGACCGCCGGGGCGTTTCCTATATGCTGATGCTGGGTCTGGGGTCGAGTGCGCGTGCCGGGCGGTCGGTACTACTCCCCGCTGCTGGCGGCTCGAAGCAGGCTTTTTTTAATATTTGTACGACTATTTCGTCCATGATGTACGTTTTAAAATCGGAAATCTTAACTGCGAATGCCCCGGACTTCCTCGATTTGGTGCTCTTAACTGGAATCAAGTTATTGGCAGTTAACTGGTCATCAAGTTATTAGCAGTTAGATGAATTTTCTGGCCTTGTTTATCTGCACGTGTTCAATGGAGCTAGAGCTAGAGTCCTGTGTTGTATATCAGCCCTGTGCCCTGTCAGAGCTGGCCGACAGGTCAGGTGCCTACCGCGCTGCTGTAAAGGTGACGTCATTCAACGTCAGATCTCTGGGGCAGAGCACAACTAAGACTGAGATACGGGAGCTTCTTTTGAGCTCCGCAAACATCGATATCCTATTGCTGCAAGAAACGTGGCTTGATGCAAATTCATGCACTTATGATCTTGAGGTACCTGGGTTCTCTTTTCACTCCAATCCCAGAAAGACCGTAACTAAAGGAGGTGGCACAGCGGCATACGTGCGCACCCATCTGAAAGCCGAAGTCTACACGAAGCTAACTATGCAGGCAGAGGGAAGCAGCTACGAGCAGCTGTGCATCAAAATTGCCCCAAAAAGGAATGGTGCACCATTCTACCTGCTGAGCTGCTACAGACCACCACAAGTACCCATTCAGTCTGCAATTGATGCCATACATACTACAGCCGAGCATTTCTATGCTCTAAATAAGAAATTTGCAATCTATGGAGACTTCAACTCCGATCTCAGCAAAGACAACGTCGATGTTGCTGCTGCTCTGGCGCAAAACTCCCTCAGCCAAATAGTCCAGCAGTTCACAAGAGTCGTGCTCGGCCCCAATAGCAGTTCAACTCTTATTGACTGGGTCTTGTTGCCACCACATGTCAGTGCAAAAGATGTTGGCGCCTTCCTGTCAGGCATAAGCGATCACTGCCTCGTTTTTACAGCTCTTAACATCACGCAAAACCTTCCAAAGTGGTCGCATCGCCTTTGCCGCAACTACAAGAAGATAGACCCAGAGCTGTTCGCGCAACATCTTCAGGCTGCTGACTGGAGTCATGTAAACAGAGCTCTCCTACAGAAAAATGTTGAGCTGGCGGCCCTTTTTCTGAACATAATCGTCGAATCAGTATTGGACATTCATGCTCCATGCAAGCTTATTCGAATCAAATATGGCTCACTCCCCTGGGTGAATGATGAGATCCGGGCCTGGATCAATATGAGAGACGAATTGCTAGCCGAATCAGCAAGGTCTAAAGAGCCTGAAGCATGGGAGGAATACAAGAGAATCAGGAATTTCACTACCAGTTTGCTAAGAGAAGCAAAGGCCGACTACTACCGATCTAAGGTGGCTGAAAATATGGGCAAGAGTCGGCAGTTGTGGCAACTGGTTCATGAGCTGATGCCCAACAAGAAACAGAGTCGGTCAATGGGAAACGCAGATGAGCTAAATGCGTTTTTCTCTAACCTTGGAGCAAGAACAGCCGCAGAAGCCAAGGTTGGCTATGGTGCAGAGCTGGCTGATCCAGCAGAATCGATCACTCCAGTGTTCCAGACGTTCTACTTCCAGCCGATTTCTCTCGACACCATTGAAAGGGCTGTTAGGCGTCTACCAAAATACAAGTCACCAGGGAGAGATGGCATCAATGGCTTTGTTGCAAACCTGGCACTGCCTGTGATAAAAACTTATCTGCAACGAATCTACAATCTGTCTGTCGAAGTTGGAGCTTTCCCTTCTGTCTGGAAGCACTCGATTGTAGTTGCTATTCATAAAGCTGGTGCCCTCCACGATCCATCGAATTACAGACCAGTTTCGTTACTCCCAATCTTTGGAAAAGTGTTCGAGCGAGTCATTTATAACCAGCTCTACAACCACCTTCAGCCACTGCTCAACACTAGCCAGTTTGGCTTCCAGCGACGTCGCTCAACAGAAATGGCCCTGTTGAAGGTAACAGACAAAATTCATCGAAACATGGAACATAGCAAATTGACTCTTCTGGTCCTTTTGGACATGAGCAAGGCGTTCGACTGTGTGCACCACCCAACACTGCTGTCCAAACTACAGCGCTATGGGATCAGCGAAAACGGATTGATCTGGCTTCAGTCCTATCTTTCAGGAAGAGTGCAACAGGTGAAGGTTGGAACACAACTTTCTAAATTAGCGCGAGTGCAGTATGGAGTGCCACAGGGCTCGATACTCGGCCCCCTTCTGTTTCTGGCGATGGTTAATGATTTACCAGCATGCATTAATCATTGCTCAGTCACGATGTTTGCGGATGATGTTCAGCTGCAGCTTGCATTCAGTCCCAAGTCTGCAGCAGAAGCCTATGCCAATGTTCAGTCTGATCTAAACTCGGTAGCAAGGTGGTGTGCGCAGAATGGACTGAAACTAAACAGCGGAAAGACGCAAGTAATGGTCATCGGCACATCACAGAATAAGCGGTCTTTGCAAGAGGAACCAGCTCTCATTCTCAATAATGAGTGACTGCAAATAGTGGAGGAAGCCAAAAACCTTGGCATTACATTCGATTCTCAACTGAACTATCTGAAACACCTCAACAATGTCTCTGCTCATTGCAAAAGCCTCTTGTTTGCTGTCTCTCGCATTAAGGAGTGTCTTCCTCACCCACTGTTGGTTCGAGTGATTGAATCAACAGTGATCTCTCGGCTTCTATATGGCTCAGCTGTGATTCAAGGGGCACCCCCTACTTACATTGAGTCTTCACTGCAGCGTGTGCAGAATTTCGCTGCCAAACTGATAGCTGGATTACACAAATATGATCATGCTACACTGGTGCGGAAAGAACTGCAATGGCCGAATATTCCAACTCTGCTAAAAATGGCCACCCAGAATCTCGCATATCAACTGCACCTCAGTGAGGAACCGGCGTGCCTAGCGGATGCCGTGGCACTGACAACGCAGCGCCGATCTCAGCGTCAGCATCGAGTGTCCCAGTTCTTTGTGCCTTTTGTCTCCAGGTCCTCAGCCAAAAGGGCTTTCTCGGTTCGAGGCCCCTCTCTGCTAAATGGCGCATTCGAGCAGCTCAATGTCGAACCGGGCACTGTCTCTCTCAAAAAATTTAAAGCGCTGCTGAAATCCTATTACCTCTCTACAATTTAATCTGTTGTTTTTTAAATGCGCTGTTTTTTTGTCGACTGTGATAACCAGTAATATGTTCTGCTGCTGTGTGTCATGATATTTATCATGCTATAAGCTACATATGCTTGATCGCACTGCAGGTAATAAATCTGAAATCTAAATCTGAAATCTGATCATTAGACTCGTCAGGCGAAGGGCTTTCAAATGATATAGAACATGACCATTTTGGACGATTTTGAAATTTTGGAATTTTGCCAAAAAATAATCGATAATCGATATTTATCGATAGAAATCGTTAATTTATAATTAATTATGATCATTAAACACATAAATTTCTATCTGGGATCGGTTCCTGATTTTCCCCCCAGCTACACCTGATCCGATGGGGCAATTAGGGAAGGTCAGAAATGGACTATATATTCATTAGTTAACTTCCTTATGACTAGGCCTATACAACTCCTGAGTCGTCCCGAGGGTGCCGTTTCGCAAGCTCAGAACTTTTTTGTTTGTTGACCGAATCGGCTGATTTTTTAATATGATGTGTGTAGTGTTGTTAGGCTCTTTTTTTCTAAAAAAAAGGCTTTTTTTAAAAAAAAAGCTTTTTTTTGAAGGCCCATTTCGAAAATTTTTTATTTTATTCACAGTATGGAAATTTTGGGGGAAAATCGCTGAATTTAGCCTCAGATATACATTAGGAGTGCAGTTCTATCAATTTCTTGCCTATTCTAAGCATAAAAATAGGTTTTGAAGGGCAGCAGCCAGTCTGTGAGCAATGCTGCAGGTAGAATATCGACTCTCAGGCTGTAACACTATGTTTGAACCAAAGTATCAGCTTTTGTATTTAAAGTTGCTTCTGATGCATCCTTGCATCTCCTACAAGCTATATTTCATGCTAGGAAAAAATTTTTGAAAAAAAAATTTCGAAATGAAAAATTTTCATAAAAAAAGCTTTTTTTTGGCTTTCAAAAAAATTTTTTTTTACAACTCTAGATGTGTGCACGCACTTAGCATTTTACGTACTGTTTAATATTTCAACAAATTCTGCGCACTACATCACTAGCTGTGCACTTCAACGTGACCGCCACCGTTTTCAACCACTTAGTTGGCACTTGGTAGTTGGCTGTCGTACTCCAGCAGTGTTTTTTATGCATTTTCACCATGATTTCTGCGAAAGCATCTTTGATTCTCTACTTAAGCTCGGGAATGTCCACTGGCTGTGATCCATAGGCGTGCGATCCATAGAGTTGATAAATCCCCACAGAAAGAAATCGCAGGGTGTGAGATCCAAAGCAGGACTATTAGGCGACGCCGATTAGGCGATTTAGCGGTACTATTAGGCGACGGTAACATCTTTCACATACAAACTAGAATGTGTTACTAACACAAGTGCCGTGCCTTGACGAAGTCTGTACAACAACACAGGTTACCACTAAACAGTGCGAACAGATTTCAAGGATGCGTTTAAAAAATAAGTGCAACACCATGGATGGATAAATTCCAACTCACTGAGCACTCGTTAGTAGAGTAGAAAACATGTCAGGATTTCTGCACATGTCGCAGAAGATTTATAAGGCCCAGATGGATGGACGGGTCGCATCAAATTCTCGCTGCGCAACTATGTGAGCTGCTTCCGCAAAGTTATTGGTGCGATCGTCTGCATCCAAAGTGCGTTGATGAACATAGCAACCGGAAAAATAGGTGGCCGGCCGCTCGCGTGCTCAACGCAAGCTGGGGAATAGGGGCAAATGCCAGACCCAGAGTTGGAACCATCTTGAATGCAGAGGGAAATCTGGGTCTGTCTTGACCGATTCATCAGATGCAATTCGGCCAGATTCGCCCAAATGGAACATGCAGTCCGAAATCTGAGTTAGAAACAGTCAGGACAGGTGAATATAGCCTTGTTTAGCTATAAGTTAACGAGTTATAAGAGTAACGAGACATGATTTTAGTACCTCTTAGCCATGCATGGCTTACAGATGAACATGGCTATAGACTGATTCTGAACGGCCGCCTAATTGGTTTGGTAGGTACTATCATATTTTAATGTTTTTGTCGCCTAATAGTACCATCGCCTAATCGGCATCGCCTAATAGTACTGTACCCTGTGAGATCGGGAGAGTGTGGCGGCCACAGCATGTTTGGAGATCCTCGCCCAATCCAGCGCTCTGGCAGCTGCTAATTCAGCCAGTCCCCAGTGGGGTGGCGCTCATGCATGTACTAGGGGGTTTTGTGGGTTACCCCCTTCTGGAAAGGCCAAACGCCCTCACCCCGAGGACATGTTAAGTGACCCCCGACACAAAAATCAAGTACCTGTAATGGCTCTGGTATTAAAAACTGGCTCAGAAATCACTAATTTTAGCCTAAAATTCGCTTGAAAAGCCTTTGGAAACCGAATTTGGCGTTTCCACTGCTGATATTTAAGAGAAATCGGGGTTTTTGGAAGCCCTTTTTGTCATTTTTTGCTTGTTTTTAGCTCTAAAACGCTATTTGGCAGCTTAAAGTAGCGATTTTTGGCGTCCTTACTGAAAAAACGTGCTAAAAACGCATTCCCAGGCGTTTTGGAGCTTTTACAAATTTTAGACCCCCTGGGCGAAACCCCCTCGACCCCCCACCTGAGGGAAACACCCTCCCCCAGGTCGGCCCGGAGCTGCTACATGACGAAACGGCCACGCTTAATAGTTGGCTGGGACTATACGGTTGGGACGAATAGCAAGGGGTCGAAAGGGTTGGGACGAACGTCGTACAACCCGAAATTTTATATTGCAACGTGATGATGATTATTGGGGTTTATGAAACCGTTTTTGCGTCAATAAACTAAAAGTTAGTAGAATTTCTTGTGGATTCCGCTTTTCTATGTAGTACACCAGTAATTAATTTCTATGTTTTGTCTAAAATAATTGTGCCATTTCTAATTATAAATATAGCAGTCCAGCACCCTACCCATAACCACAACTATAACCACCATAACCCGAAGGGAAGCAACCACCTTACTTCAGACTGTCAGACTTTATTTTACCATGTCTGCTTATGCGTTTCTCCCTTGCCAGATGTAGTACTTCTGTCAAAGTTAAATTTTTCATTGCCATTATTGCAAGCATACATGGGCGGCGGGGGTAGACCGGCCACCCCCCAACTTGGGGCTCGACCCCCCAAGCCGCCTCGCCTACCCATCGAAACCGACTTTTGTTCCTGGACCCTCCCACCAAAATCTTTTGTTACTGCACCAGTACCTTTAGGCCCACCCCCAAATTTTCGAATTTTAGCTACCACCAACCCTTTTTTCGGCCCATGTACGATTCTAAGGCCGAGCATCTTTACAAATAGCGGTGACTGATAGAGCTTTCTTAAGAGTCGGTGTCTGAGCCAGACAACCCTGTGCTGAACTCCCTATGCACAAAAATAGGTCGACCTCTCCGATTTTGCTCAAAATTTGCACAAATGATGTACCTTGGGGGAAACTAACCTGCACCAACTATGAGCCCCCAACTCGGCCTAATGTGCAAATTACATGGGGTCAAAGGTCAAATTTGGGGTAACTTTTTGGACCGAACATAAAAACCTCAATTTTCAACGTACAGCGTCCGGATTTTTTTTAACCAATAGAGCATGTCGCAAGCTATCAAATGAGTTATACCACGCATTTCTGCCTTCACGTACACAATACTTGTAACAGTTTTTCTGTTATTTTCACTTTTCCGAAAGTCACATTTTTGGCTGTAGAACCAAAGTTCCCGGGACCCCAGGCAGTTTTTTTTATTCATAAGATAGGCCGTGAAGAGAGCTTCATTTTGATATATAACATTTGCTGTTTCCGCGGGTCGAAAGTTGTCAAATTTGCCTTTGAATGTTGACTCCCAATCTGACTTTCTTAACGTGTTTGCAACATGGATGCTCCCGATGTGTGTCAGACTGCTTCTTATAATGCTGAGTGTTTTATTACTTGATAGCGCTTGCTGTAAGCTATCATTTGACTTATACCACGCATTTCTGTCTTCACATACACATTACTTGTAACAGTTTTTCTGTTATTTTCACTTTCCCGAAAGTCACATTTTTGGCGGTAGAGCCAAAGTTCCCGGGACCCCAGGCAGTTTTTTTCATTCAGAAGATAGGCCGTGAAGAGAGCTTCATTTTGATACATAACATTTGCTGTTTCAGCGGGACCTAAGTTGTCAAATTTGCCTTTGAATATTGACCCCCAAACTGACCTTCTTAACGTGTTTGCAACATGGATGCTCCCGATGTGTGTCAGACTGCTTCTTATAATGCTGAGTGTTTTATTACTTGATAGCGCTTGCTGCAAGCTATCATTTGGGTCACAACTCGCCGTTCTTCCTTCACACATGCAATAACTAGAGCAATTTTTCACAATTTTGCATATAAAAATAATATAAAAGTTTTTAAAGTTTGATTGATTGATTGTAGGAATAGGGCGGGATAGGAATACCCCTAGCGTTAGGCCACCCATGGGCCCATCACGCAAACCCCATAGAAATCGTGGAACTTAATGGTGAGCTAGAGGACAGGGAATCTCCTAGATTCTTTGATGAATCTCAGGAGATCTCTGAGCTCACAACTTCTAATATCCTCAAGTAACATAATGTCACCCCCGAGGTTACGCCTTCGAATTGCAACTAAGGCAAAAGGATTGTCCTAGAAAGTGAAAGGCGGTTTCTTCTTCTTCTGCACAAGGCGCACAGAGAGAGTCCGCCACCACTCAAATAGTCCTTAGGTGCTTATTAAATCCAGAATGGCCATTAAGCACACCTACCACTATTCTTAAAACTTTGCAAGGAAGTTGCAAGAGCTTATGTCTGGTCCTTTGACTTGGGCCATCAATAAGCATCTTGGCCTGCCAGCAACTATCTAAAGACCGCCAGTATGTATAATGCTGGCGGTGGGTCCAATTAGTGAGGGCCCTCTTACACACCTAAGCAGAGGTGCCAAGAGCACGTTCCGGTCCCACGAATGAGGTCTGAGCACCATCCCGAGCCAGGAGGTCTGCTTGCTCATTACCCTCAATAGCCGAGTGACCTGGCAGGCACCCATATCAATTTAACCACTTTTTCAGTGGCTAAAAACTCCAGTGCTTCAAGGCACTCCTCAACTAGTTTTGAAGAAATTTTTGTTACTCAATTCAATTCAAAGGGAATACATGTAGTTGGGGGGAATGGGGGAGACTCCCCCAGGCCCGATTTTCGGAGAAAATTCCCCCCCCCAGCCGGATTCTGGGGGGTTGAAACCCTATTTTGGGCTTCTAAACCTGCAAACAGGGTTTCAGAAGCCCTGATTAGGGTTCCAGAGACCCTAAACAGGGTATCGGAACCCCAATTAGGGCTTTAGAAACCCTAAAATAGGGCTCCAGAACCCAAATTTGGGTTTCTGAAACCAAAAACCAAACCATTTGATGAATACGGCATCCAATCCCTCATCAACTGACAGGTAGACCTATGATAAGGAAGACGAGTTTGAAAAGTGATGAGAAATACACTAGTATACCAGCACCCTATCAGACTGTACCTGTCTCTTTATTCGTGTGCTTGCTCTGTCCACGGGCCCTTCCCACTCTAGAAATTACACTACTGTAGGCACAGAGATGAGAGGACAATGGGTTAGCATGTGCTACCCAGTGGCGTATCCAGGATTTCGGAAAGGGGGTGTAAAATTTTGAACGTGCCTGGGCAAGAAAATTTAGCAAAATTTGCCTTAAAAACGCGTTTAAAACACATTCCAGGCTTAAGATTAATAGAAATTACAACTTTTAGTAGTTTAAAGTGGCCTGGTTGGGCTTCTGCCCGACCAGGACAAGAAAATTTTGAAAATTTAGCCTTCAAAAACGAATTTAAAAGTTATTCTGAGCACAAAATAGACAGTTTTAGTACATAATGGTACATAGGGAAAGTGAAAATATCAGGAAAACTGTTACAAGTATTGTGTACGTGAAGACAGAAATGCGTGGTATAAGTCAAATGATAGCTTGCAGCAAGCGCTATCAAGTAATAAAACACTCAGCATTATAAGAAGCAGTCTGACACACATCGGGAGCATCCATGTTGCAAACATGTTAAGAAAGTCAGATTGGGAGTCAACATTCAAAGACAAATTTGACAACTTTCGACCCGCGGAAACAGCAAATGTTATATATCAAAATGAAGCTCTCTTCACGACCTATCTTATGAATAAAAAAAACTGCCTGGGGTCCCGGGAACTTTGGTTCTACAGCCAAAAATGTGAATTTCGGGAAAGTGAAAATAACAGAAAAACTGTTACAAGTATTGTGTACGTGAAGGCAGAAATGCGTGGTATAACTCATTTGATAGCTTGCGACATGCTCTATTGGTTAAAAAAATCCGGACGCTGTACGTTGAAAATTGAGGTTTTTATGTTCGGTCCAAAAAGTTACCCCAAATTTGACCTTTGACCCCATGTAATTTGCACATTAGGCCGAGTTGGGGGCTCATAGTTGGTGCAGGTTAGTTTCCCCCAAGGTACATCATTTGTGCAAATTTTGAGCAAAATCGGAGAGGTCGACCTATTTTTGTGCATAGGGAGGGTCGCCTGGCTCAGACACTGACTCTTAATACGCGCGTCTGAGTAAGTATTGTGTTCGTTTCTTTCGTACAAATAAATTGCAGAGTGATTGTTGGTAGGAATACGTAAAGTGGATAAATGGCACAAGCTCCCAGTTCGAGGTTGCCGGACTCTGACTCGTCTAGTTCGGCCGATTGTGCGTATTTTTGTTACTCTTGTAACCGACAGGTGACCAATGTCGGTCAGGTGGGTGCACTGGCTGCTTGGCTGTGTAGCAAATGAAGCCAGTTGCAGGATTTCACATGTCCTACTTGTCATTTGGGATTCTTGGAGAAAGTAGAAGAGCAGCAGAGCGCCAACGACACCCACAATCCGTACCTTTGCTTTTGTCGGCTTGTACGGTAGTGCTAACCGATTATCTTCTTTCAGTTTTGCCCATGGAGAGCCGTCGGTCCGTCCGGAAGACGTAGATATGAGCAGAGTGCGTCTCACTAGCTGTGTGAAGTTTCTGTGTTGCATTTTAGCTGCTCGTTCTAGTTGCTTGGTCAGATACTGGGTCCCATGCTCTTCAGCAGTGCTGGAGGGGCGCCACCCAATCGCGTTGCTTACAGCGGAGCCACTGCTAGCTCCGGACAGGTTCCTCCGCCGGACACTTTCTTCAACCAGTCAGTTTGTTTGGGCCGAATCATGTGTCGCAATGCTTGCGTATTTCAGGTTTTTGCAGCAGTTAATTGGAAATTTAGGAGCGACCGGTGGCCGTGAGTCCATGATGCTTTTCTCTTTCGATTCCGTTAGTCGGTTTGGTTCTAGGTGTGCAGTTCGAATTTTCTGGAGGGCCAGGTGGCACCGGTGGATTTTCTTTTGGCATGTAAGTCGATTTATACAAATCAAACACTTCTCTTGATGAATGGAGGAACAGAATTATAGTCTTTGTGTTTGTAGTTGAGTCATGAGTAATCGGTAATTGTGTAACATTCTAGCTACTGTCGTTTCACTTTTGTTTTTCATTGAAAATATAACGCTTGGCCACGGGTAGTTTACAGTTTAAACTATCCCGTGTGTCACGGCGGCCCCGGCATCCGTGAGAGCGGCTGTTTGTGGGTTCGAAACCGGTCGAAGCGAGTGGAAGTAGTCGACGTAAAGTCCAACCCAGACCGCCGAAAGCCGGTGATGGCCAGTAGGTAAATGGGAACCGAACCGGCGCTGCGTTGCACCTATTGGCAACAAAGGGGAGGGTTGTTTGTAGACAGGGCTACCCCATTGAAGGGCTCTGAAAAACAGCGAGGGATGTCCTGAGCTGTCCGAAAGGACAGTGGAACTCATAAACAAACAAACAAATGCTAGCGTGATCGCCTGCGGCGCATTAGGATAGAATTCGGAAAACAGTGTAACAATGAAAAGATTAAATTTTGCTTTCATTAATCAAAGATTGTTTAAGGCCGTCATTGCATGGAAATGTTGGAGATTACGCGTGGGGCCCTGGCGGCTTAGATGAAATAGTCACTCAGGTCAGTTTGCTGTCTTTCTGAACATTTTGTCTCACCGATTGGGACAGGAGACTGGGTCTCCAAGTTCAACCGCGCTGGTTTCATTAAGTTGACCACAGGTCGTTTAGTAGAAAAAACCGCCTAAAATTGGCTTTCAACCCTAGTTTATAAGTTTGTTTCCCGAAAATGTAGCTGGTGGGACTAGAAATCGGCTCGGTTTTTGGTGGTCTGGTTAGTTCAAATAATTTACGACGCATTGACTTCAGCTATTGAACCAGTTCGAAGGCGGGGCACCGCCAATGCCGCGTGACCAGATTGATAGGATACCTGTGGTGACGATTAGCGAAGAGCAGGCCGGTAAGGTCTATCACAGGGAAGACGACTCGCTTGACACAGTAATCACGATCTGCTGTATGTTGTATGCATATCGTGTTAACGGTGTTAACCGTGTCAACGGAGTCTGTGTAAGGTGATGGACTGTTTCAGAGCGCCACTTGCAGTGCACCACTTGTATGGAGGATTTTACTGTGGGCGAGAAAGTGAGGCAACTGCCCTGTAAACACTGCTTTCACTCCGACTGCATTACACCGTGGCTCGAGCGGGTATGCTATTTATGTAAACTTTCTGTGCCCTAGCCTTGCTATTGTCTCCGTTGGTTTGTGGCATACATGTACTAGGGGGTTGCCCCGCTGCTGAAAAGACCAAGCCCCCCCGAGACAGGTTAAGGGACCCCCACCGACCAAAAAATACAAGTACTAGTAGTACTACTAGTCAGACATGGGCTAGCATTTCGGCTGATGGGGGGTAGAATTTTCAATTCCTGATGGGGGGCTGAGGGGGGGTAGGAGCGCCTGATGGGGGGCTGAGGGGGTGGTAAGCTAAAAAGTCCGATTTTTGGCGAAAATCAGGGTTTTTGGCTTATTTTTCATTAAAATAAGCTAAAATTAGCTATTCTGAGCTCATTTACGCCTATTCCAGGCATATTTTTATCATAATTTTCTACACAAAATTCTTCCCAAAAATTTCTGATGGGGGGTAGCGGCCGGCTAATGGGGGGTAGATCAGAGCCTGATGGGGGGTCAACCCCCCCTCAGCCCCCCCCCTTTGCCCATGTCTGCTACTAGCTCCAGTATTAACAAACTGGCTGAGAAATCACTAATTTTTAGCTTAAAATTCACTTGAAAAGCCTTTGGAAACCGAATTTGGCGCTTCCACTGCTGATATTTAAGAGAAGTCGGTGTTTTTGGAAGCCCTTTTTATCATTTTTTACTTGTTTTTAGCTCAAAAACACTATTTGGCAGCTTAAAATATCGAATTTTAGCGTCCTTACTAAAAAAACGTGCTAAAACGCATTTCCAGGCGTTCTGGAGCTTTTTGAAATTTTGGACCCCCCTCTGGGCGAAACCCTCCCCCCTGGACCCCCCCCACCTCTAGCTCACCATTAAGTTCCACGACTTCTATGGGGTTTGCGTGATGGGCCCATGGGCGGCCTAACGCTAGGGGTATTCCTATTCCGCCCCTACAATCAATCAAAAAATCCACTGTCACATTTTTTTTAAAATATGCAAGTCAGGAAACAGGCGGTTGCCCAAACTCCGGTGCAGAGTAGCGCTGGTATGGGCCTCTTTTGACATAATACTGGTTAGGGCATAGCATTTTGCAGAATTTATTTCAAGCTGGCTAAAAACTTTGAACGCATTTTTCTCGTTTCCACTATTTATGGACTTACGCATTTCTTCGTCTGAACGCTTCATTTAAGATTGATGGCTGTTCGGGACCGTTTGCTTTGTAATCTGGCTTATGTTGCAGCACAACACGTGTCCAATTTGTCGGACTTCGTGTTCGAACACAACAACAGATGCCAGTAGCACCGGTGCCAACACTCGGAATTCGACCAATACTAACGACAGAAAAGACGGTGCAGGTGTTATGGATCAGATCGACGAACTGGACTGAACCTGCACCTGTTGGTTTCTTGGCTTATTTGCGGTTGACCACCTTGTTTTGTTGTAGTGCAGGGGATGCTAGCGTGCCTGCCTGTTTGCGCCAGAAAATAAATGTATTTATTGATTACCAATACTTTGAGAGTAGATATAATATTCTTATCTGAATAATGATAATAATCCTTTGCAGATGACAGATAAATAACGACTTAAAAGTTGATTACACAAATTTGCATCCTTGGGGGAAGGGTCCACCTATAGTGTAGCATCCTTTAGTCAATATAATTAATCACAGCATCGCATCGAATGACACGTAACGTAGTGGAGAAAGGATGTCAAGTGCGTCGATCAGCCATAATTTCTCTGAGTCGATTGAATCTTTGGTCAAGTGCGCCAGGTTCAGTGCTGTGTACGGGATGGGAGCGGATGGCCAGTGCCAACAAGCCCTGGTACTCCAGTTCTCCGAACTTTGGTCCTTTGTCAAGTATTGCATTAAGAATTTCGTCCGGACCTCTGTTCAGCAACTCGAAGAACCTCCTGGCGGTGTCCAGATCGGGCTCCCTGCTGTTGGTGAACTTGCTGAGACACTGTTGCAACGAGAAAATGTTGCGACACATGCGTTTCTTGCCGTTGTCGTTTATCTTGGAGATGTGGTGCGTGCTGTGGATGAAGATGGCCGAGACCAAGTGACCGAGTCCTTCGAACACGTAGCGCACCTTGCGTGCTTGCAGCTGGTCCTTGAGCAGTTCGTGCAACTGCACCAAGTCTCTGTTCAGCGTCAGCACTCGCGCGTCCGCCTCTTGACTCTGCGAGGCAGTGACTATGTGCGAACTCTGACGGGCCAACGGCAGCAGATGATAGAAGCAGTGCACGCGCAGTTCCAGATGCAGCATCAGCAGACAGGTGGCGGCCATGTCGTCCAGCGCCGTCAGTCTGCGTTCCAGGCCAGAGTCGAGCGCCTCGACTTGCGGCGGTTGGTCGCTCATCACCGCTCGAATGCTGACCCTGGCCTTGAGACGGCTCTGGGTGGCCGTTGGCAGCTGTGCGAGCGTTCGTCGGACGCAGGCGCAGAACCACTCCAGCGATTCGTGCATGGTGGCCAGTGAGCGTATGAGCGTGAGGTCGGTGATCAGTTCCCAGTTCTCAATCTTCTTCTGATTGCCCAGATTGCTGATCAGGATCTCCGACTCACGCTGGTTGCGACGACGGATCTCATCTGCGCTCTCCACTTGAGGAGTGGCAGGGGCGGTGGGCGGACTGAACAGACCGGGCGTAGTTAACGCCTGCAACGGCTCGATCACCAGACTGATCCAGTTGGGCAGCGACTTCAGCAAACGACTGATGTCTTCGTCGACCGCCCAGGCTGCGCTGATCTTTCGCCACTCGGTCGGCTCCATGCCGTCTGGTTGGCGCACCGAACGGGTCACCTAAAACAGTTTAACAGTCCTTCCTTTCCTCAGCTGTCTTACGTCCCTAGCCCCAATGAAAGCCATGCCTGCCTCCACCCGGATCCCTATGTACGAAATAAGTACAGTGTGTACCACTCTGGGTCTTACAAGTACACGTTTGATGGTTAGCGACGCGCGACTTGGTGAAAGGAATTCAATCAAATTTCACACAAATATAGTGCCTGCCAATTTGGCAATATCCATTGAAAGACACAGCGTTTATTGAATAACTGATTTCGATCTGAAAACTGATCACCGTGATCTTTCCGTTCGAAAAACCACTGACAAATTCCACCAGACGATCGCGATTCAATCAATTCACAACAGCCGTGGTCGATAAGGTCGCAAAACAGCAGCTTTCAGGATTGGATAAACCGTGTCGCTTGAAACTGCAGTCTATGTCACTGGACGGACGCCAGAGTCAACTTTTTTGGCGACCGACTTATCGCTTGCAGAAGTAAAACTCTCGCTCTTTAGCCATTTCCACTTCCTTTCGTTTATTACTTCAGCTGAGCTCGCTGGCATTGCAAATCCAGTTTATACTAAGGCTTGAAAATCAGGAAAACCGCACAGAGTCAGAATATCCTCAGGTAAGTTAACATGACCAGTTAAGCAACGAAGCTGAAAATTGGTACGGAAAGCAAGTTACTCTTGGCACTATATTTGTGTGAAATTTGGTTGAATTACGTTCACATGATGGTCGCTTGCTGCAAATGACAAATGCCTAACAGTCAGCGTGGTATACTGTGTATGTAGGAAAAATTTTCTTCCTCAGGGAGGGGGTATGGCTGACCAAGGGGGTGGCATTGGCCGGCGAGGGGAGGGGGTAAACTCTACCCTTACCCCTCGCGGCCCATGTATGAGCTGAGCCAGAATTGAGCCCAAAATGGGGGCGTAGAAGAGTACTAGGAATTGCTGCTAAAATTTGAAAATTCAGGTTAGAAACGCTAATTAAGGCCCAAATACAGCTTCAAACCGCTGTTTTGGAGGCAATTTCGTACCTTCAATTGCAAAAAATGACACAAAAAGTCGTTCAAGAAAAATCGAAATTTGTGAAGAAATCGTCGCTGGTAGGGGCCGCGCCGTTGGCTCAGTGGTTAGCTCGCTGCCCAGCGTCACGGTTGCCATCTGCGACAGCAGTTGTTTGCCGGTTCAAAACCGGTCGAGGCGACTGGAAGTAGTCGACACAAGCCCAATCCAGACCACTGAAAGCCCTGGGGAGGCAAATGGAGACCCACTGGATCTGCCGTTGCATCAAAGCCACCCAGCGTAAAGCATGGATTGGAGATGGATGATGGAAGATGTCATTGACGTTACTCGCGTGGCCAACTGGCTAAAGCCAGGGGCTCACCGAATTGGGCCGCTCTTTTAGTGAATCGACAGACGATTCATTCTGATCCAAGCATGCTGAAGCTTGTGGCGGGGCAGCGAAAGAAGGGCGATACATACAGTAGAGGACTGTCACAGTCATGTACAAATCATCTCGGGAGGGGTTGCAGTTGTCATAAGACAGTCAGGCACTTAACGCCGTTTATGGCACCGACACCATATAAGGTGCCGGTACCATACATGGTACCGGTACCTAGGGCAGTGGTACCATCCACTATGTTCAGATTTCGTACCATACATGGTAGTTAGTGGTACCATATGGTACCGGCACCCATGGTCATGGGTAGGGGGGTACCATATATGGTGACGGTACCATATGGTACCATCACAGGCCCCGAAGGTGGGGGCACCATATATGGTACCAGCACCTTATATGGTGTCGGTACCATAAACGGCGTTAAATGCCTGACTGTAGAAGAGCTGAGTACCTGTTCGTAGATGGCCTGCGAGCAGAGCCGGTACTCGTTGAGAATAAGCAACCAGTTGGCAGCCAGTCGTTCTGCGAAGGCAGGCAAAGCCTCCATCAGTTTGGCTACGTAACAGCACAGTTCGTAGGTGCGCCAACTGCTGGCCAGAATCGGCACACTGGAGCCGAGTTCGCGTTGCTGCTCTGCGCTGACCACCGTCTGCCAAGAATCGGCGGCCCGCAAGGCAGCATCGGCCCTCTCTTTCAAGTGTTGCTCTATGCGCGGCAACAGCGTGTCGCTGACAAAGCCGTCCAAGTAGGAGCTCAGTTGACAAGGACCATCGGCCGGCAAACGACCTTCGATCTCGGACGCGAACTTGGACAGTGGTCTGTAGATGGCAGTAATGTTGAACGGATCGGGCGCGCAAATCCAAACGTGCTCCACGCCCACGTCTTCGGCACTGGTCAGCTCGACGCGCTCGCGCACCTTCTCTTTGGCGAACGTTGACACGTTTATTGCGTGAGCGGTTGCCTCGAATCTAAAAGCGGCTCTTATCGTTATTACAGGGAAATCTCCTTTCTACCTTAGGCATTCGCACACCTTTTCGGTCAATAAGTTCACACTTGGTTCGTTACTCACAAAAATCGGGGATTAATTAGTTAACCAAGGCAAAGGTATGTTAGTCTGACAGGCACTGCTGGCCAAAAGAAAAGAGGGAAGACAAGTTCTTACAGAAGGACTAAAGCATACATGTAACAGCTCCGGGCCGACCTGGGGGGAGGGGGGGTTTCCTCAGGTGGGGGGGTCGAGGGGGGGTTTCGCCCAGGTGGGGGGGTCCCGAATTTCGAAAAACTCCGAAACGCCTAGAAATGCGTTTTTAGCACGTTTTTTTCAGTAAGGACGCTAAAAATCGCTATTAAAAGCTGCCAAATAGCGTTTTAAAGCTAAAAACAAGCAAAAAATGATAAAAAGAGCTTCCAAAAACACCGATTTTTCTTAAATATCAGCAGTGGAAACGCGAAATTCGGTTTTCAATGGCTTTTCAAGTGAATTTTAGGCTAAAAATTAGTGATTTCTGACCCAGTTTGCTAATACTGGAGCCACTACTAGTACTTGTATTTTTTGGTCGGGGGAGGGGTCCCTTAACCTGTCTCGGGGGTGGGGGGGTGAGGGGGGGTTGGCCTTTCCAGCAGGGGGGGGTAACCCCCTCAAACCCCCCCTAGTACATGTATGGACTAAAGTGATATCGAAAGAGTAAGTTGTAGTAAGACAGAAGCTGACCTGAACAGGTGCGGCTTCTGCACTCTGGTCGGGCGCTTTCTGGCAAAGTAAGAAGACAGGGCAAGGGAGGAAGGCTGGGAATGGAGGGAAGACAGATTGTTTGCGCTTGAAGACGTCAAGTAGGAGGTGAGCAGTTGCTGCAGGGCCGTTTGCACCTGCGACCAGACCACGTCGGCGCCGTACAACTCGCATTCGAGTCGACGCGACTGGAGCACACGAGACAGCTGCTGCAGCAGCAACGCGTGCAAGGTGACGCTGGCGCGGAAGAGTCTGAACAGCAAATGCAACAGTTCGGCCAGCTGCCGACTATCGCCGCCGACCGGTTGGCTGGAAGAGGAGTCGTCGAGCATCTGCGAGACGTGACGACGGTGGTAGACCTGACTTGTGAATTGCACCATCTTCAGCAGTCCCACTTGTATGCTGTGTTTTATGTTGTGCACCGCCTCCGGCACCTGCTGCGTTACGGCCAGCGCCTCCACCAGTACCGCCAAATACTGCACCGGGTTAGCTTCGGCGCCGGGACGACTGGTCAGCTCGATCGCACACCCGTTGTCTGCCAGCTCCGGAACGTCCTGCTCGCTGGCTTTCAAGCACAAACTCTGACTGAGCACACTCTCTGTCGAGGTGGACTCGCTTTTGTACAACTCCAGCATCAGCTCCTCGCTAGGACGCAAGTACAGGGTACGGTGGATCTCTTTTAGAATGCCTTTGAACAACTCCTAGACAGGAACCAACCGATAGTCAGTCAGAACGAAAAAGCTGCCAGTGCACCTCTCTGCGTTCTTTCAGATTAGACCGAACCTCGTGAAGACCTTCTACCACCACCAGATCACCGTCTAGTGTCACCGCTGCAATAACAGACCAACAGCTTAATTAAGCAAACCGTAGGGACGGGCAAAGAAAGTTTAATTCCTTCTGCCCATTGGGTTCTTCTTAATGCGATCTACTCTAAGACAAGTTCAGTTCAACAAAACAACCGCACATAAAACGTTTTCCACTAGTATCTGGTTTTATGTGGGGAGCAAGGTTTGTAACGACTCGGCAGCTCTGCCGACGTTATTCCTACATTCTAAAGCATTAAGCTAAACAACTGAAAACACGTTTTCTGAGCTACCAAATTACCAGAACGTTAGCGGTGAGTCTCTCACGGAAAACAGAAAAATTCGGTCAAACATAATAACTCCACCAATATATTGGCCACTTTTTTGGGAAAGCGATTTTATACTCTCTCTCCAACCACTGCCGAAAAGCCACATAACCCCCCTCCATTTTCCCAGCCCATGCATAACAGTAACGAACCCCTTTTGTCGAGTTTTTGCTTTACGCTGTCACTGGCTGCAAAATAGCTAAAGCTTTGCAAACAAGGAAACAGTTGAAAATTCACTGATTAGATACAGCTGGTTTTTGGCGTGGTCTACAAATTACAAATTTTTTAGGTTCCTTAGAACAAGTACATTTAGTAAAACGATTACTCACCTGCACTCAGCAGAAGTTCGGCTGATTTTAAGAAATGTTTTTGATCGATTGCATCTTTGGCATCGTTGCTCACCCCTTTAATGCTGGCACTAAAATGGCAAAAACAGGTTTCGAATCAAATCGATCAACAGCTTGCCTGCTACCTGTACCTAAATGTAGGCCGCGTGCCAATTATTACTCTTTGTTATTACCACAACAAAATACACACATGTAGGTAGGTGGTGCGTGTGCATATCGAAACCACCAAAGTGATCATTTACTGGAAACTAATTTTTTTGGTAACTTCTTAAATTTTTGGCTTACATTTAAGTGCAAACGTACAGTCAAAGTGATTTGAGCTAAAAAATAAACGCTCATGCGTCTACATGTACGTCCAATTTTCACTACGGCAATCCTCGACTGCCTTTTGAGAAACTATTCTAGGTTGACCTAACGTTACAGCGGCAGATGAGCTACTCATGTGGTAATTTGAAGGTGAGTAAACAAAGTTACATCTTCTCCAGTACTTGCACGACGTGCTTTTGCTCTGCGCTTTCGATCCAAAGCTTCTTAAGTTCGTCGCGTTTGCATTGCAGTAAAGACTTGCACGACGAGATATTGTTGCGCACATTGCAGATACGCTCGCGAGCACCTGATAAAACAAACATCTCACTTTATGCATATTGGTATTCGGATTCAGACACCGACACTGAACTGAACAAAGTTTAAACAAATTCTAGATGGACCGGGGACATGATGGGGTTAATTACCCTCTCCCTTGACCGACCGATATTGCCTCGGAATAAGTTCACACCTTACCCTTCCTCTCGTGACTGGTTTTTGCTAATTATTCCCCGAAAACCGGCGACGTATTTTTGGAAGCCGCATGTCAGATACCAATCACAATAACCGTACATGGGCGGGGAGTGAGGGGATTTACCGCCGTTACCGTCCAAAACCCACCCTCGGTCAGCCATACCCCTCGTCGGCAGCCGCTACCAACCCCTAAAAGTTTTGGCAACCTTTTTGGCCGATTTGCGGTACTATTGGGCGGCAGAATTTTTATTGCAAATTTTTACACACATCCGAACGTCAACGTGCGTTATTATGTTAAAGCACAATCATCAGTTTACAACAAAATATCATTTAAACATGTCAACAAAAGAGAACAATTTAGCTTTACCAGGGGACTCACGATCACGACCGACCGGCAACCGGGTGTTCGTAAAAACATGTAGGGATTTCAGCACATGTCGCAGAACATTGTTAAAGGGCCAGATGGATGAATCAGCCACATCAAACTGTCGCTGTAAAGCTGTGTGAGCTGCTTCCCCAAAGTTATTGGGGCGATCGACTGCGCCCAAAAAGTGCGTTGATAACGCTACACATAGCAACCGGAGAAATAGGTGACCGACGACCGTGGTCTTCAAACCAATGCAGCACTGGTTGAAGCATGGGAAATGGTTCTTAAAGTGGTCGTCAAAGGCTGGAATGGCAGCTTCAAGCTGGGGATAGGGACAAATGCCAGAGCTGGCCCATACTTAAACGCCGAGCGAAATCTAGATCGGTGTTCTACCGATTCATCAGATGCAATTCGGCCAGATTTTTACCCAATATTTTCACGAAATAGATCAGGCAGCCGATAATCTGACCAATAGGATGGGCCGCCTAAATGGTATATAGCCAAAAGGATTAGGAATTATGATTATTATCTACCTGTATTGCCCAAAACGGCCATGATCAAGAGGGCAACAGAGTGATAGTAACGCTGTCTGTACTAAGTCGACAGTTCAATTACCTACGCCGCTTCATCACATGCAAAGCTTCAACACTGCATATCTGATTGGCACTGGTGTACTACAGGGTGTCTCAAAAAAAATGATCACATTTCCTTTTACTGCCATTTCCGCAAATGTTGACCAAATAGGCTGAAATTTGGACTATAGGTGCCAAAATTCGGGGAATTTTATGTGTTAAAGTTTGGTGCACTAGGCTTGACTCATTCCCGAGAAATTTCAAAAAAGTGAAATTTGTTAAATCAATAGTGAAAGCCGGTCACCGAAAAAATGATCACATTTCTTTTCACTGCCATTTCCGTAAATTTTGACCAAATAGGCTGAAATTTGGATTATAGGTGCCAAAATTCGGGGAATTTTATGTGTTAAAGTTTGGTGCAGTAGGCGTGACTAATTCTTGAGAAATTTAAAAAAAAGTGAAATTTGGAAATTTCAATAGCGAAAGCCGGTCACCGAAAAAAACGTTACATTACATTATCGCCTAAACTCTAACGATGGCGTTGGAGTTCATGCGTCAACTTTTTACACACGAATTACCCTGAACTTCTGCGTTTACACTCCAAATTTAATCCAATTCCGACAAAAATTAGAAAAGATACAGGAAAAGGAAATGTTTACATTTTTCGTGACCGGCTTTCACTATTGAAATTACCAAATTTCACTTTTTTTTGAAATTTCTCGGGAATGAGTCAAGCCTAGTGCACCAAACTTTAACACATAAAATTCCCCGAATTGTGCCACCTATGGTCCAAATTTCAGCCTGTTTGGTCAAAATTTGCGGAAATGGCAGTAAAAAGAAATGTGATCATTTTTTCGGTGACCGGCTTTCACTATTGAAATTACCAAATTTCACTTTTTTGAAATTTCTCGGGAATGAGTCAAGCTTAGTGCACCAAACTTTAACACATAAAATTCCCCGAATTTTGGCACCTATGTTCCAAATTTCAGCCTATTTGGTCAAAATTTGCGGAAATGGCAGTAAAAAGAAATGTGATCATTTTTTTTGAGACACCCTGTAGTTGGTGGGAGATATACTACTCATGTTTTTGTCGCCCAATAGTACCACCGCCAAATCGGCATCTCCCAATAGTCCTGTACCGAATCACTGCTCCATCTTCCCCTACCAAATTTTTCAATGTATGATCAAAATTTTGGTGGCCTTTTTACGGAAAGTCACCGATTAACAGCACATACACTATCACAACACTTTTGAACGGTCCTCACCCGGCTGCACCCAAAGATTTTTCGGCACATGTACGAAACAAATCTCGACTATTCGCTCTCACTCTGTAAATCGATTTAAAAGTAGCAAAAACAGACTACGTTGGTAGTATGAAGTTAAACGAATGGACCCAGCCAGGAACCTTATCCCCGGGACTCTGCTTGAATTTATTCAATCATTGGCTGGAAGAGACCAACTGAACGACGGAGAGTAAGGTGGCGAGAGCTAATATCCTAGGATAAAAGAAAGCTAATGCCAACCAACAAGACAGATCTCAGTTACGGCGGGCGCTTCAGTCTAAGGCACTCCCTACCACCAAATTCCAGGAGAAATAAGTCAAAAACAGAAAGAAAAGTAGCAAAGAAAACTCATTTTTATAGTTACTCTTCTTACCAGTGATTCGCTGAGAAACTTTTCGGAAAGAATGTAAGGCAACAGTCAGATCTTGCTGGTGAGCTAAAATTTTAACAGTGTCCGTCCTGCCTGCTGTGCAGTAGAAAGAAGAAGTACCTCCAACCAAAGATTCGATAGTTCGTCCCGTCTCGCGATATCCGTGTTCTAAGCGTTGCTTCTCCAAATCCCGTTGTTCAGTTGACGCACTAAAAGTCATTTATAGCATGCGTGGTAGTCAGTCCACAGACGATGAAAAGCAACCTGGTTGTCAAGGTCCGAATCACATTAACAAGAAGACCGGCCTGAAAAGACAACGCTTCTGATGAATATCTTTGTTTACATTACAGTGCACGGACAGATGTAACAGGGCATCCCGAAGGGAAGGGGGTTAGACCTGAACCTAGCTTGAGTACTAAAAATCGCTAAAAGAAACGCTTATCCTGGCTCAAATACCGCCAAAAATCGCAATTTCCGTGTTGAAGTTGCAAAACATGGTCCAAAAATTGCGCGAAAAATCGTAGAATCGGAGAAGACAGTCCAAAGTTTTCCTAGCGAAGCGGGTCTGACAATCGAACATTGAACTCGTTGTTCAGGTGTTTCTATTTTAGAAAACCAACTGAGAGATAAAAAACGATAAATCACTTACTAATACGATCTATGTACTCTAGTTGGGTTAGGTGTAGCTGGGGGGGGGGAATCAGGGAAGGTCAGAAATGGACTATACATTAATTAATTAACTTTCTTATGACTATACGACTCCGGAACGTGCCCTATACCGATGCGTACCACTAGGGGTACTTTTATATTTGGAAAAGAGGCCCTCCGGAACGTGCCCCGTACTGATGCGTCTCTAGGGGTATTTTTATATTTGGAAAACAGGGCCTCCGGAGTGTGCCCTATACTGATGCGTCCCCCTAGGGGTATTTTTATGTTTTTAAAACAGGCCCCCGGCAGCGTGCCCTATACTGATGCGTCCCCCAGGGGTATTTTTATGTTTTTAAAACAGGTCCTCCGGAGCGTGCCTATACTGATGCGTCCCCCTAGGGGTACTTTTATATTTGGAAAACCGGCCATCCGGAGCGTACCTATACTGATGCGCCCCCTAGGGGTATTTTTATATTTGGAAAACTGGCCATCCGGAGCGTGCCTATACCTATGCGTCTCTAGGGGTACTTTTATATTTGGCAAAACAGGCCCCCGGGGCGTGCCCTAGCTGATTTAGTGGTCATTTGACTCGCCAAGCGAAGGGCTTTCAAATGATATATGACATGACCATTTTGGACGATTTTGAAATTTTGGAATTTTGCCAAAAAATTATCGATAATCGATATTTATCGATAGAAATCGTTAATATATAATTAATTATGATCATTAAACACATTAGTTTTTGTTTGGGATCGGTTCCTGATTCCCCCCAGCTACACCTGATCCCTCTAGTTTACTCTACCGATACTCCAAGTGACTGTCAAGATTTCCCAAAGCGTTTGCTCAGTGTTAAAGAAACTGAGAAGTTGCAAAATTGGGCCAACAAAATACACTAAATTGTCTTCTGCACTGCAACATACACAGTGCCACTTTTTTATGCTTGGGGCGATTTCAAATTTTTTGAGTTCCCGGTCGGAGTAGCTCCGGTACATGTCGAAATTTGGTTCCCGTCGATCGGTTCGATACCAAACAAAACAATACACCCAACAAGACATTATCTCGGTTAAATGTCAGACATAATTTTTTTGCTCGCAGGGTTGTTCCGATTTGCAACAGCCTGCCAGATGAAATCGTTCACTCTCAGTCTTTAAAAGCTTTTCAACAGGCAATCAGTCGCATCGACCTTTCGCGTTTTACTAACAGATAGGGTTGAGTTCTAAAATAGCCATTTAGGCTTAACATACTTCTTCCTTACACTTGCTACCGGAGTTTTCCACTTAGTATCCCAGGGGATATAACACGGAAAATCACGTTTCTCAGTGAAAACATTGCCGCCAGTTAATATCCCTGGGATATTAACTGGACAAAGCCATGGGATATTAACTGGAAACGGCATGGGATATTAACCGGAACAATGTTTTATCATAGATACAGTATGCGTGTGTAAAGACATTATTACAAATTTGACATAAACATTGCCGCCGAGTAACATCCCATGGGATATAAAGCGGAATAAGGGTCCATGTAATATCCCAGTGGGTTATTAAGTGGGGTGGGATAATAAGTGGAAATCTCCGGTAATTTGTTTCTCATTTTGCGTGGTATACGTGTACTTTTCTGTAGTGTGCCTGGGAAGTAAAATTTCAATTTCAAAAAATTTCAAGACGAAAATTGGATAGATAAATGCGTCAACTGTTGGATCGAAGTTTGAAAATTTTTGAGGTACCAATCCATACATGTAACAGGGATTAGAGTCTGGCGTCGGCCGTGGAGGCCGGCCGACCCAAATTCTATGGGAGTGGTTAGGGCTCAGGGTTAGGCTTAGGTTCAGGCTTAGGCTTTGGCTTACCTTCAAAAATACTTTAATCCGCAATACGGTAGTTACACTTACAGTAACCTATATTTACTGTTTTTTAGCAGTGGATTGATGCTCAGGTAAAGTTTCCAGATCAAGGTTACGGTGCTTGATGGCCGTACGATTAGGTACATAGGTAAACTGCAGGTATGCCACATACCGAACTGGACGACTCGTGCGGTCGGCTTCCCCGAGGCGGTCTTTGTGGCACTGACGACATGTATCTTTTGATTGATGGACACTGCTTTCCCTAAACAAACAACAGGATAACTTCCTTTCTTCATTTCCAGTCCTTCCATGCCTTACTTACAGCAGGCACACAGATTTAACCGTCGTTCCACCGTTAGTCACTCACTACGCTCTGCTGCTCTTGTTTGTTTCTTGATCGGCAAAAGGTAAAAAGCACCGTAGACACCCGTGCTAGCGTAGTAAGGACCGTGGCACCGTCGGCCTCATCGATCGGACCGTACTCCTGTTTGTTAACTCCCCTCTTCCGTTTTTAAACGGCGACTACTAAACTTCGCAACATCGCAACCGGTCGCAACTTCGCAACCAGTCGCACCGGTTCGCATCCGCCGGGCGCCAACTCTAGAACGTCGATGCGAAGAAAACAGAAGGCGCAAGAAAAAGTTTTCCGACTTCTTTTTTGTTTTTCCTGTGCCTGTTCTTGCTAGAAGGGCTGCTATGACGTGATGTAAAGGATGCCTAGTTTACTCTTTGTGTCTTTACATTCAATGAAAGATGAGGGTCGCATAAACAACAAGGGCAGCCTGTTTCTCCACCACCACAGTTCAAGCAAACGACGCTTGACACCAGCTTTGTATCGCTGTAGTCGAAGGTACAAAGACTAGTACATATTGGAATGCAAAAGGCTGAGTATAAATCTTTCAATATCTACTTTAAAATTTGTTTTGCTTTTTGAATAAACAAGTGTAGTAGGCCTTTTAAGCATATTTCTTAGAATACTCGGACTCACAGCGTGTAAGTACCATAATGCGCTGGGTTGGCGGTTCGATTTAACGTGACTCGGTAGGTTTACACATGTTGTAAGACTACAAGCAGTCATAGTACGGCTCGATTTCGGTAAGGAAGGTTAATATAGCTGCAATGTACGTATTACGGCTATTTCATTTCTCAGGTAAGATGACTGCTGGTCCAAGTGGCGTCGTTGCCTCTGAGTCACGGCGGCCCCTGCATCCATAGCTGTTGTAGTGGGTTCGAAACCAGTCTGACTGGAATTAGACGACGCAAAGCCCCACCCAGGCCACCGAAAGCTGGTGACAGCGAGTAGATAAAAGGGAACCGACCGGATCTGCCATTGCACCGAAAGCCGTTCCACAAAGCATGCCACATTGGAGGAGAACATCGACAACGTTAGGAGCTGTCTGAGAAAACTACTATGCCGGGGGCCCTCAGCCAACCGGGGCACCGGCGGCTGTGGGGAGCTGACACCATGACGTCAACACGCCGGCGCTCTCTTAGTGACTGGCACCCAACGGCATGCCTATAAGTGGCTGGGCAGTGAAAGAAGGGAAAAACGTCCGAGATGACGAAATCGGGGGTTGCGAAATGGGCCACGAGTCTGATCGTAAACCGTAAGGCCCCTGCACATCAGATCGGATCGGATCAACTGCTGGTCCTTTATTTTAAGACTGAAGCGAACAGTGTTCTACAGTACATATTAGAAAACGGTCCGGATTTTCAAATTTGTAGGTGGGCCCGGCCCAGGGGCCTTTGCTGCACGCACGCCTGGCTCAAATCTTCACTCGACCGGAGCACGTACGATGGTCACGTCCGACCATGCTCCGTCTCTAACCCCATTACGTACGCAATAATGAAGTAAATTTTTATCAGTATCTGCCTACGGTTTACTATCGCATTGTATCAAGAATAGAAAAAGTGTTTCTATGTGCACAATCACAATCCAAAGATTTAGCCGTGTTGCGTTAATTGTGGTCGTACTGTATGTTTGATCGGTGCAGCCTGGTAACAGTGTTGCCGATCCAAAAATTGTTATTTTTTTGTAAAATAAACCGAACGCTTATTTGTCGCACCAAAATTGTATTCTTGCCTAAAAACGAAATTTTCAGCCCAAAAATTATTCAGTTTCAGTTGATTATTGCTATTTTTTTACCAAAATCTTATTAAAACACTGCAAGTCTTCCTTCCTGGCTTTCTGTAGCATTGAATACATTTTCATTTAATGTCCTTGTCCTTCATCCGCTCCGCCCCTCAGTGTCCATCAAACAGTGTCCCCTCTACTAGAACATTGCTGTTTCGTAACGTAATCCGGAATTTCTGATTAATTTTGCGCAATTTCATCGTCAAATAAATGTTCGCGTCTATATTCTAGAGTTGGCGCCCGGCGGATGCGAACGGGTGCGACTGGTTGCGAAGTTGCGACTGGTTGCGATGTTGCGAAGTTTAGTAGTCACCTTTTTAAACGCCGTTTGTAGATACACGGCCTTTCCCCCCAAATTATGCTGCAAAAATTCGAGGCCGTCTTTATGCGATTCCTCCGAAGTGTTTTTGCCTGTTTTTTAGTGTTTAGGCCATAAATAGGTAGAAAAGCTAGTATTAGTACTACCGACGCCCATGCTTTCAGTTTAGGAAGTTTTTCTTTCTTTGTTTTTTTTCGGAAATAAGCTCTTAAACAAAATTAGCGGCCGCAGAAGGTAACGAGGGTGCCTACGTATGACATGACATGATGGTGCAAACGTTTTCTCCTTGACAAAGCTAAGTGACAGAGTATCCTTCTCGGTAAGCTACTTGACAGTCCATCGGTTGACTTAGTAGGCACTCTCAATTGCCTCTCTAACTACATATGCATGAGTGAAATGCTCGCAAAATCACGCAGTTGGTTTGCTTCATGGCTCTGGCTCCACATCTATCTGGAACGACTTCGATATTGCTGGAGAGCCAGAATACTACACACGAACTACTGGAGAAACGCATGCAAATGCAACAATGCTCATTACAGTTGTTCGATCCTTCAGGGAGCGTGCGTACGCAACCGAGCGGCAACCTCTTGGTCTAAAATCAGGTACGTGTATATGCACGTGGGCTGGCTGTTTATGCAGCTTTCAGTGATTTTGTATCATTCTCAAGCGCCAAGGGCCTGCCAACGCCGTTCATTGGCTGGCTGATATACAGTAAAACCTCTATAAATCGGACCTCCATTATATGAGACGTTTTTTCGGCCAGTATGTGACCGTCCCATTTATGGAGGCTCCACTGTAACCTCAATTTCAAGCTTGATACCACCTAGCCGGCTGGCACTAAAAGCCCTGTCTAGTCAAATTGACGACCCACTTTGGAAAGTTTGTTAAACAGGCTACCTTTTTTGTAAATCGGTTAGGAGTAGGCCAAAGCCTCAACGTTTTTTGGAGAATCGGAATTTTCACAATGATTTGGCGATTTTTTGGGAAATTGCCCTACACCCTCCCTAGCAGCTCATCTTATACCGCCTTCCATTTTGCCGCTCAAAAGACACCGATGCCCAATTATATACAGTCATGTCTCGTTAATCCGGATATTCGCCTTCCGGACAAGATTAGGCCAGGTCCAAATTTTCCCCCATGTTATATGACTCGTTAATCCGGATCCGGATTCGTTAATCCGGACAGAAGACTTGAGGCCCCAACTTAGAAATTTGTATGGTAAAGTGATTCGTTAATCCGGATTTGGTTAATTTGGACAAAACCCATGCTCAATTTTTCAATTCAGATGTAAATTTTGCCTTTTTAGGAGCTATAATCAGCTGAAATAAGTTTTCCGTTTTAATTAGGAGGTACAGCTGCAGAATCTGATATGCAACTAACAAAAAGCTGTCATTTAGGCCTTTGACCCGAAAAACAGTGTTTTAGCTTTGAGTCGTTAATCCGGAAATTCGCTAATCCGGACAAAATTGGCCGGTCAACAACATCGGCACTATCCCATTTCACGGTGATTTTCATGGTTTAGGGGACTCAAGCAACTATTAGAGTATAGGGGACTCAAGACCTATTCTACTTTAGGGGACTCAACGCATCCGAACAGATTCGGCGCCCACCGCCACATTCCGTTTCGTACCTGTTTTAAATCGGCGCCCGCATCGTATAAAACATTAATTAGCGCTTTTCTACTATAGGGGACTCAAGCTATTTCAGAATAGGGGACTTTTCAGTTCTATTCTACTATAATAGGTGACTCAAGCTATTTCAGAATAGGGGACTTTTCGGTTCTATTCTACTATAGGGGACTCAAGCTATTTCAGAATAGGGGACTTTTCAGTTCTATTCTACTATAGGGGACTCAAGCTATTTCAGAATAGGGGACTTTTCAGTTCTATTCTACTATAGGGGACTCAAGCTATTTCAGAATAGGGGACTTTTCAGTTCTATTCTACTATAGGGGACTCAAGCTATTTCAGAATAGGGGACTTTTCAGTTCTATTCTACTATAGGGGACTCAAGCTATTCTAGAATAGGGGACTTTTCAGTTCTATTCTACTATAGGGCACTCAAATTTTAGAATAGGGGACTTTTCGGTTCTATTCTACTATAGCGGACTGGACTTCTGTTCTGGAACGCTGAACATACAGTATGTATGTTCATGCACCGAGCTGCTGAGCTTTGAAGAAATTTATCAGGTATAACTATTGTAAACCTTGTATCTGAAGTCTGAACAGTTATATTGATCTGTTATTCTGTTTGAATGTCTAAATTATGTGCTATGGATTTTAAGTTAAAATCGACTGCATACTGAGCCCTCGTGTGATATTGAAAACTGCATATTGTTGCAAATGTTCTTCCAGCTGATGATATACTTTTGACTGACTACACATGGACATCTTTAACTGCTGTCATTGACAGTTGTACAAACCTTGCAGAAAAGCGAGATAAAACATTACAATGGTGTGCCAGATTTGGCTTGATAGCAAATGAGCAACTGTGTCCAACTTGTCCAACACCAACACGCTATGGCCACTCAGTCGCAAGTTATGGACCTCTGAAGTCATTAAGGAACATGCCGTGACAAGCCATAATCATGAAATAAATGTTCAGCATTCATGCATTTCTGAAGGGAATCTTTTGTCAGTCAATAGTGTACCCGACCTATTTTGACCCGCTGAGTTCAGAAATGGCCTCTGTTTTAATCTATTATTGCTCCTTTTTGAGATATGCGAATATCAATGCAAAATTGCAAAAAGTGCAAAATCTCAAAATTGAAAATGAATAGAGAAAAACAAAGGCTATTTTTGTCCTCAGCGGGTCAAAATAGATCGAGTACACTGTTGACTGACAAAGGGTTCCCTTCAGAAATGCATGAATGTCTGAATACCAGGCCAGGGGATAAAAACTACAGAAGTAGCTCAGGAGCGGTCAGATTGAAAAACATATATCATTTTCGTAATCAGCGGCAAAAACTGCATTAGGTGATATAAATTTGATGGCTCTGTAGCCTACATGCCACTGAATTGCGTCACCTTTCAAATGAGCATGTTACAACAAGTGCAGCCGTTTTCTGCCAAAATCATAAAAAGCCCATATGTTAAAAACTAGGCAACTAATTTTGAAACTCTATTTTGGATCAGAAAAATCCCCTCAGCCAAAAACAAGCAACATTCAGTATTCTTGAAAGAAAAGTGCCTGCTACCTTTTACTTGGAGGGAAAGGCTGCCATGTCGCCGGTGCAGTTTATGGCCAAGCAACCACTATTAATGCTTGCTTCTCATTCTTACACTCATGCCGATCTGTACACTGTCACGCGAGCAGGCAGAAGAAGAGATCAAACTCGGTTTTCAGGCTTCGTACAACATTACTGGGAACCGGTAGGACTTTATTCTTTGCTTAATGTATGAACGACTGAGCTTCAGGTACAGACACTTCCATGCACCATATGGGTTGGTAACGAACGCCAACTGATCTCTGTTGGTGGATCTGCAGACAGTCAGTGTCTCTGACTGGCAAATTGTGTTCGAAACTAACCAGCTGCTCAACCTATCTCTCCAACAAAAAGTGGACCGTGTCCATTCAGTTACTGGAGGGTCTGGACCAGGGGGGTCCGACCGGAACAAATCTCAAAATATGATGGGCGCCATCAAGCTCAGCGCACGTACCGACGGTGTGCCTTAACCGATCCGGTCGTGTTACCCACCGTTCGATAGGTCTTTGCGTTGGCTTTCAAATGAGCTAAGCAGCGCCGTCATGCAACCATGTTTGCGCGCGAAATTCAAATTTTAGTGACTCGGCTCTATTATTTGATTTTCTACCTAAACGGGAAACGTTGCTATTTTTGCATTTGTGATCGTAGGTCAATGCGCCAACCGTCAAACGACGCAGCGTGACGAGATCTATAGTTTCCATGCATCGCCATCGTTCTACGCCTTCCGGCGCCAACACTATATCTCTTAGAGTAAAGCAGTCGAATTTGGCCGTTTTTGCCAAATATTCCTGAGTAGTTTTCAGGCCATAGTTCGCTTCGCGGTTGACAGATTTAGCTGGTTCATGCACGAAAACACTCCTAATTGAACGCAGAATGCTAATAACACAACCTGGGCGCTCGGCAATCCAAGCAATCCACTGTGGGACCTCCAGTATCAGCATTACCCGACTATCGGGAAAAAGTATGTCAGAAAGAAGATCGATTTTCTCGCTAACGAAAAACAAATTTGCATATCTGCTGAATATGATTTTTAGAGCACATCAAGACCTTTCATTTGGTGCATTACATGCCCTTGTAGCATATCGGCAATATGGTGTTCATTTTCGATTTTTCTTTTTTGTACTACATGAGAGCTGGATTTTTGACGGTTTTTGATCTGTTTCTTGAGCAAACATGATCGCATTGAGTCCGTTCTGCTGTCAAATGAATCGCCACGGTCCGCTGCGTCTTTTGGTGGATAGCTTATTTGGATTGGTCCACGCCAGGGGGGTCCAACCAGAGCAAATCTCAAAATATTATGGGCACCATCAAGCTGAGCGCATGTACCAACGGTGTGCCTTAACCGATCCGGGCGTGTTACCCACCGTTGGATAGGCCTTTGCGTTGGCTTTCAAATGAGCTACACAACGCCGTCATGCAACAATGTTTGCGCGCGAAATTCAAATTTTCGTGACTCGGCTCTATTATTTGATTTTCTACCTAAACGGGAAACGTTGCCATTTTTGCATTTTTGATCGTTGGTCAATGCCCAGAGAGTAGCATCACTTACCTTGAGCATTACAGGCTTTTGAGTAATAAAGGATTGAATCGATTGATCAACTATTTCGAAAGCAAGAACTACTCTTTCATTTGAATGGATCAATGTCCTGGTGTGGCTGAATTTTTTGTTTAAGTGCTTTCTTTCTTGTTTGATACTTTGCTGTTACAGTTTTTCGTGTCTGGCACTGCCACTACAAAATACACAAGCTTTGTTGTCTGCAGCGAATACACAAGAAAACAGCAATATTTAAAAATCACAAAATCAACACAATGAATTTAACATTGATAGTAAGCACGTACGTACATACTGTATGTACATACAGCATCCGAGAATAGAGATTGAGTCCCCTATAGTAGAATAAAACTGAAAAGTCCCCTATTCTAGAATAGCTTGAGTCCCCTATAGTAGAATAGAACTGAAAAGTCCCCTATTCTAGAATAGCTTGAGTCCCCTATAGTAGAATAGAACTGAAAAGTCCCCTATTCTAGAATAGCTTGAGTCCCCTATAGTAGAATAGAACTGAAAAGTCCCCTATTCTGAAATAGCTTGAGTCCCCTATAGTAGAATAGAACTGAAAAGTCCCCTATTCTGAAATAGCTTGAGTCCCCTATAGTAGAAAAGCGCCAATTAATGTTTTATACGATGCGGGCGCCGATTTAAAACAGGTACGAAACGGAATGTGGCGGTGGGCGCCGAATCTGTTTGGATGCGTTGAGTCCCCTAAAGTAGAATAGGTCTTGATTCCCCTATACTCTAATAGTTGCTTGAGTCCCCTAAACCATGAAAATCACCGTGAAATGGGATAGTGCCGTGACATCATATATGTACCACCACAGTCGCCGAACGTATCAGCATCGACCGTATCAGCAGAGGACTTTCCTACCTATACAGGCTATAGACGAAAACACAGGGCAAAAAACAGTTAAGGATCACCCGAATGTGAAATGCGCATCTTTTTAATAGCATTTATTAAAATAGCACGGTCGGTCGGCGTTATCGGATAACACGGATATCTGCTTTAAATTTGAAGTCTCTTGAAGAGCGAAGGATTGAAAGGGACTTGGTTATGGTGTATAAAATTCTTCATGGATTGGTGGATGTTCCGGTCGGGGAATTATTTGAATTCGCGCGCGTGTCTGTCACGCGTGGCCACAGATTGAAATTATTTACACAGTATACTCGTCTCGACACAACCAAAAATTTCTTTGCCAACAGGGTAACAGGTATTTGGAACGCATTGCCTTCTTCAGTGGTAAATTCCTCTTCTGCAAATGCTTTTAAAAGTGAACTATCAGGTCTGAATCTACTTGCATATACTAAGGGTCGGGCATTAGAAGCCGGTCGATCGGCCCAGCCCGTCCTTTGAATCTGATCGGTATCTACTTGACTTTTGTACTAGACGATGTTCATAAATTTCTTTCTTTCTTTTCTTTCTTTCTTTCATGGAGGAAAAGGACCGCTTATGGACGAACCGTGTTAAAACGGAAGAGGGGAATAACGAGGGACGCGGTCCGATGAGGCCGACGGACGGTGCTATGGTAATAACGGTGCTACGGTGTCTACTAGGGATGGACCGATATACGGTATTTGGTAAATGTATAGTTTCCGGAAGTAAAATCAGGAACTGACCCCAGATTAAAATAAATATTTTAAATGATCATAACTAATCACCAATTAATCAATTCTAGACATAATTATCGATTATTTTGGGTTAGGTGTAGCTAGCTGGGGGGGGGGGAATCAGGGAAGTCAGGAATGGACTACACATTAATTATTTAACTTTCTTATGGCTATACGACTCCGGAACGTGCCCCGTACTGATGCGTCTCTAGGGGTATTTTTATACAGTATACAATGTAGATCAAAAAAATGTTCCATCGCTTTTTCGGCCTTCACTCAAACGTTTCGTTCTCAGTCAATTCTTTACCGATTTGGCTCAAATTTTCAGCAAAAATTAACAACATGGTTGGCTAAATATTCTGCAAGTTTAGTGCCAAAATTCCGGCTCATTCTGGTTTTATGACCCGAAAACTAGGAATGAGGGTGGTCCACGCAAATTTATTTTTTTTCGGTAATGCAAGGAGTACAGGCCTGAAACTTGCAGGAATGATTGGTGTTGCTATTGGGCATAACATACTGAGCGGGCAGCCCTGTAGCTCAAAGGGCACTAAAATTGGGGAATTTTAAAAACATGAGTGAAAATCCCATAGTTAAGAAATCCGCACCTTCTACAATCAAAGCACTGAATCTGTTGTTAATCAACACAGATTGTAGCAGGACGTTCGACAAATAAATGAACCTGATATTTAAACTCGGTTCCACACCATAGAAACCATCCCTGCAGCGTTTTTTGAAAATCGAAAATCTTTAGAATTGTTATTTTGCCGGTTTTACGAAGAAAAGTCATATTTAGTCATGTTTTTGAAATTCCCCAATTTCAGTGCCCTTTGAGCTACAAGGCTGCCCGCTTAGTATGTTATGCCCAATAGCAACACCAATCATTCCTGCAAGTTTCAGGCCTGTACTCCTTGTATTACCGAAAAAAAATATATTTGCGTGGACCACCCTCATTCCTAGTTTTCGGGTCATAAAACCAGAATGAGTCGGAATTTTGGCACTAAACTTGCAGAATATTTAGCCAACCATGTTGTTAACTTTTGCTGAAAATTTGAGCCAAATCGGTAAAGAATTGACTGAGAACGAAACGTTTGAGTGAAGGCCGAAAAAGCGATGGGACATTTTTTTTATCTATACTGTACGTATTTGGAAAACAGGCCCTCCGGAGCGTGCCTATACTGATGCGTCCCCCTAGGGGTATTTTTATGTTTTTAAAACAGGCCCCCCGCAGCGTGCCCTATACTGATGCGTCCCCTAGGGGTATTTTTATGTTTTTAAAATAGGCCCTCCGGAGCGTGCCTATACCATACATGTAACAGGGGGGTCTGGGGGGTCTGCCCCCACCCGCCTGAGGCCAGACCCCCCACATGGGACCCCCCCCACCCCAAGACGATTTCACCGACCCCCCCCCCCCCTCCGATTTTTCTGGCAAGTAAATTTTCGAGCAAATTTTTGCAATTTTTTACAATTTCACACACAAAAATTGCCAAAATTGCCTGCAAAACAGCACTTTTTAGCTGTATTTCAGCCCAAATTAGCGATTTTCGCGATTTTTAGCCCAAAAATTGCGATTTTTTCGATTTTTGAGCGTTTTTTAGTGCCCACCCCCTCCCCCAAAATTTTGGCTCAGACCCCCCCCGGCCGGCGCCACCCCCCCCCAACCCCCCTCCCCCCCTCGGCGGATGACCTGTTACATGTATGGCCTATACTGATGCGTCTCTAGTAGGGGTACTTTTATATTTGGCAAAACAGGCCCCCGAGGCGTGCCCTATGCTGATTTAGTGATCATTAGACTCGCCAAGCGAAGGGCTTTTAAATGATATATGACACGACCATTTTGGACGATTTTGGAATTTTGCGGAAAAAATAATCGATAATCGATATTTATCGATAGAAATCGTTAATTTATAATTAATTATGATCATTAAACACATTAGTTTTTGTTTGGGATCGCTTCCTGATTTCCCCCCCCCAGCTACACCTGATCCATTATTTTTTGGTAAATTTCAAAATCGTCCGAATATAGTCATGTTTATACACTGTGATTCACATATTCCGTGGGATTTCGCAAGCTCGGAACTTTTGTTTGTGAATCGAATCGACTGATTGTGATTATTATTGGATATGATGGGTACGTGGAGATACGTCGCATATTACTGTTTCAAATTTCAACAAATTCCATCCACTTTATCACTAGTTATTATGAACTTCAACGTGACCGCCACTGTTTTCAATCACTTTCTGCAGCCTTTAGTGGTACTCCATCAGTGGTTTTCCGTTTTGTCCTTTTTCAAGCTTTGTCGCACATAGGTACTACCCTCTTCCAATAAGGATTCATGCCACATGTGGATGCTGGGATCGCTTGGGGGCTCGCGTTCTCTCCAAATTCCAGACAAAACTTTCTCTGCACCATCACGATGCCTTTGGTTCACTCAACCTACGCCACACATTTTGCACGTTCCGTCACCGGAAAACCATCACAGCTGCTGAAAACGTCGGCTTGTCATGTAAACTGAATGAAGCGTCAATCCGCTATGGTTTAAGAATGTTACCAACACCCAAACACTAACCTAATCGCGCACCAGCCAAATATTTTTAGCGCCAACGTTGAAAATTTCAGTCTGTGGTGGAATAGCCCGTTTTCAGGCATTTCGTGATGAAACAAGCGGAAATTTGAAACAGTAAAATGCGAAGTATGTGCACATACAATATCCAAAAATCAGCCGATTCAATCCACAAACAAAAGATGTTCTGAGCTTGTGAAACCCCACAGGATATGTAGGGCCCGACCGGATATCCGGATCCGGATCCGGCCGGATATGGCCATATCCGGATCCGGTACCGGATCCGGATATTACCTGCCGGATATGCCGGATATCAGTCACAGATGAGAAAACGTGATTTTTTACGTATTTGAACATAAAATTAGATTGGTTCCAGTCATTTCAGGATATTTTTCGCTATTTAACTGCACAAAATGCTAAAAATCCACTCTCAAAATATCACCAGAGTGCGGAATCGCTTTGCACATACATTGTACATCACTGGTGGTTTATCTTTGCCACTTAGAGTAAGGCTTCTCGTAAACCCTTTTTACCTGTACAATATGTCCCTATTTGTCTTCCCCTTACTTATTGGCTTGCTCAGGATTTTGCAAAATGAAGTATTAAATTCTTAGATCTCTGGTTGAGCCACGGCCCAATCAGGGCCGGAAAATTTGAACAAAATTAGCTTGAAAGCCGCAAATTTTGACGAATTAGGCTGAAATTTGAACCATAGGTGCAAAAATTCGGGGAATTTTATATGTTAAAGTGTGGTGCACTAGGCTTGACTTATTCCTGAGAAATTTAAAAAATGTGAAATTTGGTAATTGCAATAGTGAAAGCCGGCCGGCGAAAAATGGAAAAATTTCCTTTTCCTGTATCTTTCCTATTTTTTGTCGGAATTGGATGAAATTTGGAGTGTAAACGCAGAAGTTCAGGGTAATTCGTGTGTAAAAAATTGACGCATGAACTCCAACGCTATGATTAGAGTTTAGGCGATAATGTAATATAACGTTTTTTCGGTGACCGGCTTTCGCTATTGAAATTACCAACTTTCACTTTTTTTGAAATTTCTCGAGAATTAGTCAAGCCTAGTGCACCAAACTTTAACGCATAAAATTCCCCGAATTTTGGCATCTATAGTCCAAATTTCGGCCTATTTGGTCAAAATTTGCGGAAATAGCAGTAAAAAGAAATGTGATCATTTTTTGAGACACCCTGTATGTGGTTTATTGCATTGTAAAAATTTTTAAGTTGATCAATGATATCCGGCATATCCGGATCCGGATCCGGCCGGATATTGGCATATCCGGATCCGGATCCGGATCCGGTAGAAATTTGTATCCGGTCGGGCCCTAAGGATATGTGAATCACCCTCTATATAATTCGAAAGCCCTCCACCTAAGGACTCGAATGATCACAATCGAAAGCTCTCTGGAGCGTGTCCGATACTGATGCGTCCCCCTAGAATACATGGGCCGGGAGGTAAGGGGGTTTACCCCCCTTCGCCGGCCCATACCTTCTCGGCCGAACACCCCCTCGCCCACCCTCTCTCTCGGAGGGAGAAAATTTTCGCTTATTTAAGGTAAAATAGGCCGTTTTTTGGACTTTTTGGGGACCCCCCACCCGAGGTCTCCAGACCCCCTCCGGATTTTTCCGGTCAATGTATGCCCCCTAGGGGTATTTTTATATTTGGAAAACAGGCCCTCTAGAGCGTGCCCTACATTGATGCGTCCCCATAGTGGTATTTTTATGGTTGGAAAGCAGGCCCTCCAGCGCGTGCCCTATACTGATGCATCCTCCTTGGGGTATTTTTATATTTGGAAAACAGGCCTTCTGGGGCGTCATCGGTATATCGACGCATCAGTATAGGGTACGCTCCAGAGTTGTCTGTTTTCCAAAATTAAAAGAACCCCTAGAGATGTTGTTGAATAGATGCTTCTATCCATTTTTCAGTCGAATATCGGCTGATTATTTCAGAGCTTCCCCGGTCTCCATGCCCTTCGGGGTCAATGCATAAGTGGACTATAAAGACGGCCCAGGTCGACCCTGGCTAGTCCCCAAATGGTAAAGCCGCCCGGGCACACAGCTTGTTCCCGTTCTGCTGTGTGATTGTTGGTCTCGGACTCAAGTCCCTGGTCTCGTGTTTGCCACCTCCTGGCTGCCCACTGGAACAGCTGCCACTGATGAAGCCGGTGGTCTAATTACCCATATCTCGACTGCACCACAGCTGGATCTAGTGGTGTTGAAGGATTGGCCGCCTAATGTCTCATGATGCTGAGGAAGAGGCCGTCTATGGTTCCTGGGTAGATAACAACACAAGAGCAATTGAAAACAATACTTTGTTGGGACCAGGCAGAGAGAGAGAGAGAGAGAGGATTTGCACAAGAATTATCAAAATCAACGTAGATGTGTTTGAGACTGCTGTATGTACTACTAAATTGGTATCTGTTGTAAGCAGTAAAATATTACTTCTAAATCGGTTTTCTTCCAACAAAACTGGCATTAGTAATCCAGCGTACCGTTCGTTCTGTATTCTCTAGCAAGATCAGGATCTGACGCTAAGGTTGAAGTTGAGGATGGCGAGCTCAGTTCCCCTCGGCAGCCGTTTGCTGCTGTCCAGATTAGCTTCAAGGTGGTTGAGTGGTGGTTCGGTTCGAACCGCTGATCGCCTGTGGCTGGTGCAACTGAGTCGTCAGCAGCATACGGCGCTACCGCTTAACACGCTCATCAACTTCGTTCCTCAACAAGAAGCGTGGGTGGTTGAGCGAATGGGCAAGTACCATCGCATTTTAGATCCGGTAATGATCTGTGGTACTGCGGTGAGCTACGTTGCAGTCTTACTTGATTTGCAGGGATTCAACTTGTTGGCGCCCCCTCCAATCGACAGGATAAAATACGTGCAGAGCTTGAAGGAAATCGCCATTGAAATTCCGCAGCAAAGCGCAATTACTGTTGACAACGTAGCGCTACAGATTGACGGTGTGTTGTACTTACGAATTGTGGACGCCTTTAAGGTACTGACTCTGCTTGGTATCGTTGCTGCATGCTGTGCTACAGGCGTCCTACGGTGTAGAAGATCCAGAATTCGCCATCACTCAATTGGCTCAGACCACAATGCGATCAGAAGTGGGCAAAATTGTTCTTGATACGGTGTTTAGAGAACGTGAAGTTCTCAACGACAGTATTGTAGGTATATTAGCACTAGACTCATTGATAGTCTGTACTATTCTGTCTGTCCTTTTAGCTGCGTTGAACAAGGCTGCTGCTCCGTGGGGTATCACATGCTTGAGATACGAGATCCGTACGTGTTTATAGTACCAATCGTGTCTGTTCTGTCTAAGTCGTGACTTGGCCTTGCGCTTTTTAGGTGATATGAAAATGCCGCCAAAAATTCAAGAAGCAATGCAGATGCAGGTGGAAGCGGAACGGAAGAAGAGAGCAGCAATTTTGGAGTCCGAGGGTACACAAGTGATTCATTGGTTGTGTAGGCACACAGCGCTTTTAACAGGAGCGCGTCAAGCTGAAGTGAACGTGGCCGAAGGCAAGAAGCAGGCAAAGATTCTGGAATCGGAAGCCGTTAAGCAGGAGAAGATCAACCGAGCGCAAGGAGAGGCCGAGGCTATGTTAGCCAGAGCGAGAGCTAAAGCAGAGGCGATTGTCCAAGTTGCTGGTTCCTTGGAAAAACGCGTATTACGCCATTGTTCGTAACTATTAGCATTAAGGTGTTTTGCAGAGAGGAACGGATGCAGCTTCGTTGTCGGTGGCCGAACAATATGTGACCGCCTTTGAGCATCTTGCCAAGGAAACCAACACGGTAATACTGCCTGCCAATGCGGCTGACACCTCCTCCATGGTAGCGCAAGCACTCTCCGTCTACAAGCAGTTGACCGGCACTTCTCCCAAACACAACGCCGGAGATCAAACTTAACGATCGATAAGTTGCGTTTTTCTTCTTTTTTCTTTACGTCTGGTTCCTTTCACGATATTTTGTACGTTAAACAAAAACATAAACTGAATTCTTGCATCGTTATATTCTCACATGAAAAGTGCGGATAAAGTCCGGCGACCGAGAAACGACGTGCTCAAATTCTGGGAATGATATTTGACCATCTGAGTCGAGGTCGGCTTCGTCAATCACCTGAAAAGCTGGACTTGTACTGCTCTCTGTCTAACAGCTCTCACTCTGTCTGTGATAAATTCAACTTCTTCGTCTGTAAATTCGTCCCTGGTCAAGCAGCGAATTGTCTTTTCCAAATCGGCTCGTCCGATTACGTCATCGCGGTCAAAATCTAGTACAGCACGTATAGTTTTGAAGTGCGTACAGCCTTCGTTACCGTAGACGCGGAAAGCGTATTTCAGTTTGAGATCCAACGGAGACATCTCGCTTAGCGCCGAGAACATGTCTAGGAAATCGTCGAAGGTCAAATTTCCACAGCCATCCTCGGAAAACACCTCACATATTCGTCTACGAAATGGATTTTCCTTAAGTTCGTCTATAAGGATCTGTTTACTGGCTCGATAGCCGAACTTACTCTCAGCTCCGGCATCTTTTCGATTTCTTCGAAACTTAGAGTAACTATGGCTGGCCGGTTTCCTTGCATATTAGAAGGAACTTTGGACGGATTGAGTGCATAGAAGCGTTTGTAGAGCCGCATTATGTCCTTACGAGTGAAGAAGGTGCAGTCCTGGTACTCGTCCAGCTGATCTTTCGTGAAGACGCCACCCTTGCTGAACAAACTCAGGTCTTGTATGCTGCCTCTGTTTCCCATACCTACGCCACTGACTAGAGGGCGGCAGTTGAGTGGAGCAACCAAACGCTTTTAGACGGCGCACTTCGATCCATTTGAACAGGCTTTATTACCGCTGCTCGGCCGAGCATTAGCTCTTACACATTTATTGAACAATCACTGCAAGCTAACAAGCTCATTACGCAGGTCTCAATATGAGTTCTAGCGCAGGTTTGCTTCGCCTCGCAACGTTTTTGTGTATTTGGAGGTGATTTTGAAAAATTGGCTAGGCGTCCGTTTCCTATTCAAACTGCTTTCTGCAGTTTCATCGGTTTGCGGTTGTATAACAGTTGGCTACTCCTACTGTAGTCTGGAAGGACAAAAAGTTACAACAACTGCGTTAGTACTGTACGTTTGAGTACACCTTTCATTCCGTTCAGACTGATTTGCTTGTTTGATTTGTTCAGACTGATACCGCTTAGTTACGTAAAACAAAACTTGCTTGCATTTGCATGTACTTATTCTCTATGTAAACACGTACAATACTTTCGCTTGGAGTAGTAATCGTGGAAGAACACGAGGTATGCGATTGTATTTCGCAATTGTGTATAGTACGATAGTGTAAATTGAGAAAGGAAAATTTGTACAAAATGACCAATAGCCCTTATCTATGCACTGACAGCAACTAAACTACGAATGTAAGGGCGACATGACAACAGAACCCACCCGCTCCCAGTCCGATCTACGTACAGACTGCGCTCACATAATTACCGCTTAACATACAATATGTTCACACAACAGAAAATGGAAAACAATACGGAAACAAAATGGAATGTCTGGAAATTAAAGGAGCACCATCTGACGCGGCAATGACAAAGATTCTCAGAAACAGCAGGTCAAATGGTGCGAGGTACAAAAAAGTGCCCGTTTGATCAAAATGTCACAATATCCATACGTCTACTATGCTTTTAGTAGTCTTTTTGTGATGTAAGCTGCTACCACTGCTGCTTGTATCAAGGCCAAAAGTCCCAAAAACAGGAACACACCAAGGAAGGTCGACTTTGGAAGACAAACTTTGCCTTTCTGATTGAACTCTATCGCCACCTTCTCAGCTAAAACATTTTTGTGCATAAACTCGTGCGTAGGTGGTTTCAAGCGTTCGGGAAGAAACAGACAATTGAGCTCACTTGAACGGAAACTATGTAAGGCCAATGTTGGTCTAATAAGTTGAACTGAATTAAAACTGTTTCTACCACTGCCCGTCAGTAGCGTACTCAGAGGTGTAGGGTGGATAAACACCTTTGCGGTGGAGGTAGGATGGAAAAATA